>OY720441.1:14928824-15214824 GCA_963082915.1 Dolichopus griseipennis
AAATCAACATATATATATATTTTTAATAAATAAATAATTTATCAAATAATTATAAAAAGGAATTATTGAAGAATTTAGCATAATGGAAGTTTTTAAAATTAATATTTCTTTGTAGTTTAAGTTTATACTTTTAATAAGAATTCAATTATTTTACGCAGTTTGTATATTTACAATATTAATTTATTACAAAATTGTTGATTATAATATAAATTATTAAACTTTTTACTGTTTAAATTCTAATTTTATAAAGTATTATGAAAATAAATTTGTATTAAAATATACAAAAATTGAAATTTAATAAGAGAAGACCAGTTTGCCAAAACATTTTCCAAAATAATATTAAATATATGTACATTTTAAAATTAACATAATTGAATTTCTTTAAATTTTTTTCATGTTTTTTTAGTTCTAAACTCACATTATGCATTGCATTATCATAATTTAATTTTTAAAAAGTAAAAACCTCTGCCAAATTATATGAAAATTCCAACTTTATTTCAACCATCCGGACTAAATATCTTTTAAAAAAACTTTTCTTTTATTTAATAAAAAAAAAAATAAAAAATAAAATAAACTAAAGACGTTAAATTAGAACAAAAGAGTACTTAAATTACAATTATTATAAATTTTACATTATTAAAAAAAAAAATAAGAAAAAAATAAAGAAAAAAACAAATTAAAAATAGTTTACAAAATCATTATTGTTAAGGGAAAATTTAAAATGTATATGTAGGTACCTTACCTACCTCCCTATATAATATATATGTATTATGCATGTAAGTATACTTCAATTTTACCTTGAATTATATTAAATAAAAAACTAATTTTCTTAAATTTTTCTTTTACATTCTTCTTTCTCTTTCTCTGATTCTTTTTCTCTTTCTTACATTTAATGTAATTTTATTTAATTAATTCAATATTTTCGCTTTTCTTATACTTAAATTTTAATTTTAATTCTTGATCGTATCCTTTTTTGCTTTAAGTTTTTTTTTTTTTTTAAAAATAGCCTCCAACTTTAATTTTATTTTTCCTCTCTCTTATTCTCTCAATCTCTTTCTCCATTAAATACTTAACCATATTTTGTAACGGTTTATATTTTATTTTTGTAACCAATGCATAGTCAACAAAATAAAGTTTTCATTTAATTTTGCATTTTGTTTTTGTGTGTTGAGGAAAAACCCGTTCATTCGAATACAAAACAACTTGAATGTATATTTTAATGCTGCGACAGTTATTTCTACACTAATTACCGTTAGTTTTGATGCCAGTGTTGTTTATATTTTATTGTTATTTCTGTTGGGAAATTTTTTTACTCTGGGCCTATGACACTTTATATTGAAAGAAAATGGAGAATGAGAAAATCTCGAAAAATATTATGAGAAAATAAAATTATTTAAAATCTTAATTTAAAATCTTAAAATAGCAAAATCTCGAACAATATAAAATCTCTGAAAAAAAAAATCCCGAGAGAAATTTGGAACTAAAATTATTTATGAAATTATATCTTATAGTTCTGTTACAAAATAGGCTGTGTGAAAAAAGTCTCCAAAAAAAAAATATTATGAAAAAAGTTTTCAATTTTGCAGAGGTTTCGTGTGAAAATCGTCCCAAAAAAGGAAAAAATCTCCAAATTTGAAAAAACTTTTAAAACTGAGAAGAATTTTTTTATATAAATGTTGTTTCACAGTTGCATGGGGTCTTTTTCATTATTGGTTAAACTTTTTTTTTTTGGGATTCTTTTCATACAGCCTATGAAATATGCACATATTGAAAAAGACCCTGATTCACTGATTTTGAATTCAATTTTGAATACTTTTTTAATTCCAAATTTGACATTTAGATAATATAAAATTATTCTGGAAAAAGGGAATACCCTGATTTCGAATTCAAATCTAAAACTTCAAATAAAAATTCAGAATCTCTATAATATTCACATGTAAATAAATGTTCTGCAAAAGTCATACAGCACTTATTTTAAATCTAACTCTAAACCCCTTTAATTCCGAATCTCCCACATACATATATAATATATAACTATATATTCTGAAAAAGTTACAAAATTCTAATTTTGTAACCAATTTCAAAGTCTCATCAATTTTTTCACCAAAAATTTTTTTTTTGAGATTTTTGCATTCGTTTTTTGTTTTTCAGTAAAATGTCATGCACCCTTTTTTCTTTTTAAAAAAAAAAAAAAAAACACATTTTGTTAAATAAGCAAAATATATAAAATGAAATAAGCTTCTTTTTTTTGTTGTTGTTGTTGTTGCTGTTGTAGTTTTTAAAGAGGATTAAAAATTAAGAAACTGAAGAAAATGAGAAAGAAGTTAAAAAGTGTGAAAAAAAGAGAAAGAAATAAGTTAGGTAATAGTGAATGTAGGTCAACTTGAAATTTTCTTCAATATTAAAAAAGAAGAAAAAGAAAGAAAGCAACAGCAGAATAAAAATTTAAACAATATACAAGAATAAAATGAGAGAGAACTTTATAAGAATTTTTTGAGTTGTTGTTCTTGTTGTTGTTTTTTAGTTTTTCTTTTTTTTTTTTCATTAAGTCAAGTACAATTTTCCTTCCTTCAAAACTATACTTAAAACATTTTACCTTGAATGCCACAGGTAGTCGTACACTTCAAAAAATATAAAAAAAAAATAACCATCTTTTGTTATTCTTAAATAACGGTATTCTTGGGTGTACAAGAGATCCTTGAATCTGAAACAATTTTTATACATTTTATGTTATTATTATTATTATTGTTGTTGCAGTATTGTTGTACAACTGCAACAGTTTTTTTTTTTTGCACAATAATTTTGCAGTATTTGTGATGAAATTCAAATACCTACTTGTTATATTTTGCTCGTATATGTATACATTTTTATTGTACAATTTTTACAAGTTCATTGTACAAGTTGTAGTGTGAACGTCATCATTTTAAAAAAGAAAATGGAAAATTATATGGTGCTCGTTCTTTGGTGTAAGGTTTAATTTAAAGTTCAAAAATGTTCTATATTAAAACTATGGCAGGGCTATTTATTTAAGGGTATGTATGTATGTTGCATAAAAAATTTAAGAGTTTTTACGTAGACTAAAATTTTCCAGAATACATACATATTACATAGAGGGAGACTGTTGCTAACCTTAATAAAATTTAAAATTTAATTAAAAATAAAAATCTAAATTTTTATGTCGATTAATCAATATTTCGTCCTTCAACTTTCAAGGATTTTGTATTTATTTTGTTCAAATGTTAAATGTAATGTTAAGTGTATTTCATTAAAGCTTTAAAAAGAATGACTAAAATTTATTTTAAAATCAATGTTCATAAATTGTGAAGATTTCTTAAAATATCCGAGTGGTGGCGTAGTGGTCAGAACATCGATCTTTCAAGTGAAGAGTGTCAGGTTCAAACCAAGATCAAATGGAATCTAATAAAATAATGTAATTTAATTCAAAATATAATATATATAAATGCCCAACCTGAAAGGATAGGCTGAATAAAAAACTTATCACATTGTACGTGGTAAGGGATTGTAAATAAATAAAATAATAAAAACTTCAGCTATATTTGATTAGTAATGAAAGAATGGGCTGTTGTAATACTCAACTTCTATTGTAATACTTCACTTATAATAACTGTCAGCATTGTTTTAAAGTTTAAATACTTAAAATTTAGAACAAATTACAAAATATGTTTGATTACAAAATTTACTGTAAAAGTTCGTTCTGGAATATTCTTAGACAATTAACATGGAAATTTTACTCATACATTTGAAAACTATTGAGATAATATCAATGGAGTCAGATGCTTGTTTAAATTCTTGTAAGTTAAGAATTTTGTTTTTACTCTGTAAAGTTTTTCTAGCTGCACTTCCTAAATTAATTTCCTTTCCTCTTAAATTTCCACATTCTTTCAATTCCAACAACTACTTTTTTCAATTATTCGATTGCCTTTCTAATTTACATGCATTTGCCTGTTGCAGTTCTGCAATAGTTGTAAACAATTGTAATTTTTGTATTTTTTTGATTTTAAATCAAAATTTTTCTACAATTTGTAAAATTGACTTTGATTTTAACCAACATTGACAAAGAAAAGTTTACCAACTAAATCCGGATATTAGTCATAAGATACTAAACAAAACAGCTTTTCTGTACCAGACTTTCAAAATTACCGGAAAATAAAAGAATGATCATAAAATAAGTTTAAAAGAAGTTTAAAATCTCCTTCTAAAGCTTAAAGATATTATTCTAAAATCATCTAACTTTTTTTATATAAAATTTGTAAGAACTTTATTTAACTTTAAAAAATTTCATCAAAAATTTGCTAATTAAAGATTAGTATACCAATAACAGATTCTAAAGTAATGCTTATTAACAAATATCTTCTACTTGTAAAGTACTGTAATTAAAAACATGCGAAACATAACAGTTTATTCACTATCAACAGTAATTGTTAGTTTGACAGTGTTAAAAAATTTAAAAAATTCTATTTAACAACTTTTTTTTAAAGCATCTTCATTTAATTTGTAACTTTTATTAAAATTTTAATTCAAATTGATGTACTGTGAATGTATGTTTATAGAGTGTTTCATTTGTGAAAGTTATCATTAGTATGAAAATGTTCGAATAGCACCATATAATTATTTCATAAAATATTTAGAAAGTATAAGAGATCTAAAAATTTATAATATGAGTTAGTAAGTTAATTGAAGAATGGGCCCCATTGAGAGAAAAGTGAGTGATTTTTTACAATGAACCAAACTTAATTGTCAAATGTCAAATTTGGTTTTGGATCAACAAAAAATTTATCAAAAATGATTATTTAGTTAGTGATAAATTCTTAAGGCAATAGGGCGGGCTATGATCACATTTATTTACGAAAATAAAATTATTATAAGTAGGTATCTAAATAAAAATATATATATATTTTCAAAACTTTAAAATTAGATTTAACGGATTCAACAGATTCAAGTAAAATACTTATGTGCTCCGAAAGGTATTATTTAAAAAATCTTTTCATATTTTTGATGATCCTTAAATATTTAACATAACTAATCCTCATGAACCTGTATGAAATAACAAATGTCATTAAGAATATTTTGGCTGCAAAGCCAGTTCTTAGAAACTAATAACATTTTGAAGATGAGGATTTACAGTATTTTAATCTATAATTTGATTAAATGAGAACCACTTTTTACAGTTTGAATATACAGTTTTAAACTTCAATATTGATCTTTAAAATCTTCAATTTGTCAATTTTTTATTAATTTAATATATTATTTTCTGGAACAAAAATTCTAACTTACAAACCACCCTGTCAATTAGTAAACATTTTTTTAGTTTATATTTTATAAGAAAAAAATTTTTAAAAGAAATACCCAAGTACTATTCACAATATAATTTATATATTATGTACAATTTTTTTTTTCAAAACTTTACAATTTGTTTAATACTTACTCGTGTTTGTACCTGTATTATGTATTAACATGTAAATTTTGCATGTACATGATAAAATGTTAAGTGTTTGAATAGAAAATGAGTACTTAACCTATTGCGTGACTTAATGTTAAAAAGTTTATCTTTAAACATTAAATTGTATATTTTATAGATTTTTATTTTGGTTTTTTTTTTTTTTTGCTTTAATGCATATTACATTTCAGGATATAATAAAATATATCCTGTTAATTTTATGATTTAACATTTAAAAACTGACATTTTTATCTGTAATGATTTTTATTTTGTTGTTGTTGTTTTTGTTGGTTCTTTTTTAACATGCAAATAAAAATTTGGGTTAAAATATGTTAAAAGTTTACTTCCTTATGACAGATACTAAAAAAAAAGTTGATAACTTTTTTTTAGAATATAAATATAACTGTTTAAAAAAATAATTTGAAATTTTTTTATGAATATGATAATAATTAATCAATATAATATTATTCAGATTCTGGGGTATTAAAATGATTAAAAGAGGTTTTAAATGGGGGGAAAAATTTGTTATGGTTTTAAAGTTTGAAGTAAACTTAAAATTTAATAAAAAAATATTTAAATTTAATTAAATTTTTTTTTATCTTAGCACGTCTTTCATTTGTTATAGGGTGGTGTTGTAAAGGCTTAAATATTAAAGAAAGTATCTTATAACTGCTAGAGAACCATCGTATATTAAAATTGTGTAAAAGCCAAAAATCTAAAATTCCTTTTTTTTTGTATTATATATCGTATACTTGCAATATCGCTACTTTATTTAATTTTTTACTGTAACTATAAGAATTGCGACTGGAAACAGGGAGGAAATGCAAAAACGTGCTTAAAATACTTAGATGATTATAATTTATAATATATAAATTTATACAATTAAATTCTATAAAAAGATAAGAAGTACAAATCAATCTTCTATTTAATGTTAAAGTACTGAAACCTGCGAAATTGAAAATCTCTTTTTCCCCGTAGCAAAAGGTAAGCTATCGGTATATTTTGGTAGGTACAAATAAAGTTGCATTAAATTTTCCTTAAAGACTCATAGCCTCAAACCTATGTTAACAGTCTAGACCTTATACAAAAGTTATACCATCACATAATTTCATATAAGTTGGTATATCTAAGGGCACTCACTAATGACTCATAATGTAAAACAATAATTCAGAATTAACTTATCATGTTATTCTTTAATTAAAATCATTTACAGGTACTCAATATTAAAAATATTCAATAGACACTTAGATAATTCACTTATTACATATTTTGTTCATAGGTCTCTATTGTTGTGTTTGGAAAATATTTCTTTATAGGCCTCCCAAAAACAAGTGCTTCCAATATCTACTTCAAGGCTAACTGCTAAATATTTAGCCCTCAGACAGAATAAAATATGTTACAAGATCAATAAATGTCAGATTGGGCAAAAACTTTGATTTTAAAAATAATGTTAATTAATATAAATACAGGTATTTTAAAATAATTAAATTAATAAAAGAATAATTAAGGCTTTAATATAACCATACTCGTATATACAATACCTACTATAAATACAATAGTTATATAACTTTAATTAATTTTCAACTACAAGGTACAGTTTCGTTTCTATTCAATTTAAACTACAAAACAACCATCACAATAGTGGTTATAATTTTATTTCAAAATTTAATAATTATTTATATATTATGACTATAGGCCAAAGGGTATAATAAATTTCCCATTACGTTTGGGACGCAGAGAAGTAGAGGGGATAGATATAAACTCAAGTGTATGGATCGAATCAGAATCGAAAAATAAATTGGTTTAGCTATGTATGTCCGTCCGTCCGCACTATAACTCAAAAACTAAAGGAGCTAGGGGTTTAAAATTTTCATAAATTCGTTTTTATGCAATAACCGTCGCTATTTAAATCCAGCCATTTTGGTGCACGGGTTTGAGTACCTGCCATACAATTTCTTTTTTTATATGAGCATTACTCTATACCTGTTGAAGCTGGGTGCCTGAAGTTTTACCATAAATAGTTTAGTTTTAGAGCCTAAGTTTCTGAAAAATTTGGTTGGTCTTCTGCTGTGGGCTCGAGTAGTTGCCATACAAATTCATATTTCACATGCGCATTACTTTATACATAATAAAGCTGAATGTTTGAAATTTTTCCAAAAATAATTAACCGGATGATTTAATGTTTATATTACGGTCATACGGGTACCCCAGAGTTGACAAAGTCTACTCTACCATACTTTTCCTCGTTTTTTGATATTTTTAATTTTATATTATAAATTTAATTGTATTTACTACAAATCAATCATTTTCGTTTTTAAATAATTTAGGTAGTTTTTTCAAAAATCATTATTAAAGTTTAGGTTAAGGTAGGTAACCCATTATTACATACCTAGTTAAATTGTATATGACCTTTGATTTGAAACAAATTTAAATGAAAATTAATTAAAATTTTAGGAAAAATCAATAAAAAGTAAAAACTCTCTAAAATTTTCGAAATTTAAAAATGGTTTGATTTGGAGTTTCAATTTATTAAATTGAAAAAATCAAAACTGACCTAAAATTCAAAGTAAATTTTCTAAATTTACTAATATATAGATATATTATATATTATATAATTGATATAATCAATTTCAATTTTAAAATTTTCAAAAATTTCTATTAATATTTTTGATATTCTTTCATTATTAATAAATTTCTTCACCATTTAATGATTCATATTGTAAATCGAAACAATATTTCAAAAACAAATCACGATATCAAATAAAAGTATCTATAGATACGAGTACTTTATATTCGATAAATTGTATAATAAATTGTAAACCTATATTTAAATGTATATATAGTATATCTAGCACCTGACATGTTAAATCCATATTGAAAATCTTAATTATTTGTTTCTATTGTTGTTGGTGTTGTTGTTGTTGGATTTGTTGTTGTTACTGTTCAAAAGTTCAGATTAAAATCATGATATAAAAAACGTAACACTCATATAATGATTCTAACATATTGTTTTGTAAATAAATGTGTTCATTTAACGGTGTTGTATATATTGCGTTAGGTGTGTTGTATGTATACGTTACAAGTAAATATTAAACACCTCACCTTTAACAATTATTTCAATTATTTATTTAATTTTTTTTTTCATTTACTCTTTCCGTATTAGGATTTAAAATTTTGTTTGCGTTTTATTTTATTAATAAATTATTTAAAACTATTGAACAACAACAACTACGTACAGTTATATATAGCAGACGTTTTATACAACAGTATATAGATACATAAGTATGTACTTACATAATATTAAAGTTCATTCAATGCTTAAACAGTTGTGGTCAATTGAAAAAGAGTCTTGGATAGTCTAACCAAATATGAAATAAGTACCTAGTTATTATTAATTAGAAATATAGTTATAGTCATTGACAATTAAGAATACTCGGTAATCGTATAATAATTGAACCACTATAATAATCGAACTGTGATTACTATTGTTGGGAATAAAAAATTAATCAAATTCATCCTTATTTTTTGTGAAGGTAATTTTTTTTGTTTGACTTTTGTAATTTGCATTTGCAATTGTAGTTTTATTTTAGTAATTTTTTAATAGTATTGAAGTAAGTAAATTGTAATTGTAAATTGTAATCATTAGTTATTTAATGTAAAATTGTTTGAGTTAAACAAATAAAAGAATAAATATAATATTATATTATTTTAATTTGGATTACTTAATGATTACCTTATGATTACTTAATGATTACCTAAAATATATTTAGATTACTTTTATTACTTTTTCGATTATCTTGGATTATCAGAGAAAAAATTAGTACTGATAATACATTTTGACATTACTTACAATACATTACTTACCTGCATTGTTTACAATACATTACTTGCAATAACGAGTAAGTAATGCTGATTATTTTTCATTATTTTATGTTGTATTAGTCAAAAGTAATCAAAAATATCTGAAACACTAGATTACTTTAAGATCATTTTTGATAACAAAATTAGAGTTTGATTACTTTGTGAATACTCTTGATTGCTAAGTATAAAAAGTAATGAAATAGTTTAAGTCCTTCGTAATCGGACAGCAATATTAATCAAAAGTTTGTATTACAATAATAAACTAATCGTAATCTAAATAGAATATAATCATAATTTATATTTTACAAGTCTAATTATTATCATTCCAAATCTAGTTCACAAGGTAATTTTTAATAGTTTCTATTATGATCTTAAGATATTTTACAAAAGAATTGCAACATCCATATTCTGTAAAAAAATTAAAAGTTGTACTTCCCTTCAATTATTGAATTATATATATTAAGCCTTATTTTTGACATCTGTGTTGCCAGTTATAACAATTCTCAAATCAAGTACTTCCTGCCAACTAACTTCAGGTACTTAAGTGAAGGCAGTTCATATTTTAACCCTTATCCTTGACTGTTATTTTTTCTAATACAAACAGTTGAGAGAATAGTATGTGAAGTATAAGAATCAAGTTAAAAGCTGGAAAAAATTTTTTAATCCATGTCCTACAATTTTATCCGCTACTGTAAATTTTAGTTACTATTTACTACCTACAGAACACTATAATATCAGCTATTGTTAAACCACATAATAATTAAATATATACATACTATACATATATATTTTAACAAAATTTCAAAATTATTATTCGTTACTATTAAATGTTATAATTTTATATTTACACACACATACACATAAATAAAACTAAATAAGAATAGTTCGTTTATATTGGTCGTTTTTCGATAAAATTGAAATTAACAAATTTCAGATTCTAATCAAAAATTCAATTCAAAATTCAATTCACCTATATTATTTTCCATATAAATTTATAATGATTATATTATATAGACATCAATCAATTAATTGGAAAACGCAAGATATTAATCCGTTTTCAATTTGATTTTGTTGAAGTTTTAGTTTTATATTTTTTTTTAATAATATATTTAGATATATGTATGTGTATACGTGTTGTGTACATGTGACAAATTAAAGATAAAATTTAATGATAGTTATAAATATTATATTAAATAATATTAAAGTAACATTAAAGATATAATAATATACAACTTAATTAATTTGGTTTTTTTTATATACGATCGAGTATACAAGTAGTAGAAATTGAATGAACCTACGTCATATGAATACCTATCTAATGTATTTGTGTTTTTTTTTTTTGAAAAAGGGATAATTGATGATTTTAATATAAAACTTTGAAATTACGGATGAAATATTTTATGTAATTAATACATAATTATAGTAGGGAATTAAAGGGCTTAAATATTTAATTCAAATATTTAATTTAAAGAATTGTTTAAAACTATTTTCATGTAATAAGTTTTAATTTAGATAAATATTTTATTATTTACATTTTTTAATATTTTTTAATTTATAATAAATTTTATTTTATTATCATATACCTAATTAAAAATTTGAATTGTTATCAAATATTTTACCTTAGGCGGCAACTGTACTACAAATAGCTCTAGAAGATCGATTTTAAATTTTTGAAAGAAAAATTAAAAAGTGGGCCAATGGGTTACAGAAACAAAATATAATATAAATTTCATTGCAACTTTAAAAGTAAACGTTGAAATTTAAATTTATTTTTCTTCTATTAATTTATAAATCCAACTAAAGAATATTTAAAATTGGTGCGTCTGATGGCGTTGTGAAATAGAAGCCGAATTTCTTGCAAATATCGTAAAATTGTATTATATCGCAATAGTTAATAAGTAATATCGTAATTTAAGATAATATTTAACAAAAATATTTAAATAACTCTTGTGTAAGATAATAGATGGCGCACAAAATTAACATTTGCGTATTCATAATTTTCTATACAATAGCTTCAGACGAGTAATCAACGGCTTAGTAAATATAATGATTAAAGAAACAGATACCTAGTTTAAATAGTATTGGTGAATGTCCCCAAGTACTCTTTAAAAGATTGAAATAGGCAAAAAAAAAATTTAAATTGGTACGCCTAAATCCTTTTTCAAGTGATACATACGTTCCCTAAAAAAATTATTAATTGTCTTGATTATTTTTCTTTTTTTTTGGGAAAATTAAATCGTTTGAAATCGAATTCGATCGAGTTAAAAAAACGGAATTGAATATATTTTTCAAATCGCTTTATTTCAAACTTGCGTTAAAAAAATTGCATAAAATGGGAGTCAAATTAAGTCAGTAGCATTTTTTTAAATTCCCTTTAAAATTTGGATTTGGGTTTAGTACTGCTTGACTATAATAACTATAGAAATATGCAGAATGGATTTAAAATAATAAATCATCTAACGTTTGGCAGTTTAAGTAAGTTTATGGCCAGAAAAGCTACTCTTCATGGGTACCCATCAATTGCAGTCTTTGTTTCAAATTTGAACTCATTCCGGCATTTAGAACTTGTGGTTTCTCGAAAAGGCTTGTATCTGTTTATTGGAGTCTTACGTTGCCGTGGTCCGATTTGGCCCACTTAAAAACATAATCTTACTATTACTTAAAAACTTAATCTTACTTACTTACTAATTGACGTAGGTGTATAGTGTTCACAAATACACATACGCCCATTTTAAGAACTTATAACCTTTTCTATTATAGTATTGATACTGAAGAAGATCTAAAATTACAAAAAAAGGCCTGCCAGCTCAAAATTTACTTCTACTGTAAAGGTGTTGAAATGTAAATTATATGTATAATACATATTATTTCTTAATTAAATTTAAATATAACATAAATTAAATTAAATTAAATTGTTTCTAATATAAAAAGAAGATACACATTGTGTTATACATATATATAACATTAGTTAGATATATATATTTAAATTATGCAATAAATGTTTTAAAATCATTTTTAATTATTATATAGATAGGTACCTTTATTAAAAAATTTCTCATTTCTGATGACATATTCTTTTAATTATATTAAATTTTTAAAATTCAACTTTTAATAAAAACTATTATTATATAGTTTTAAACTAGTAGTTTTGTATCATTATTTATTAAATACAATTATCTAGTAAAATTCTAAAAAAAATTCTATAATTTTAATTCGCTGGTAGCACATGAATTCAAAAATTAGATTTTCATCACCGCAATTATTTATTTATAAACCACACTTGTGTCTTCCTTATTAATTATTTAAATAAATAATATCATATACATATCCTTCATCCCAAATTTAATTTAATATTATATACACAAATATAGGTATATATAACGTACTAATAAATATAATATGGTTTTTACACATGAAAACTCACCCTTTAATAAAATTTTTCAAAAAAAAAAAAAAAAAAAAAGTTCCTTTACTCCTTTATCATATTAAATCATATTAGTATCAATTATTTTTTGTATCTATAATATACACTTTTTCATTTTTAATACTTTAATATTCTTTTTATGTGTTTGTTTTACTTTAAGAAATCAAAATTTTTTTTTCATATAATATTGTCTCTTTCTTTCTTACTTTAAACATACATATATACAAACATATGTTGATATATAAAAATAAAACTTTTTTTAAATCAATTTGTTTAATTTAATATTCTAGAAAAACTGTTTTAAATCTATATATCTAGACATATTATTTATATATGATATGTACTTAGATCCTTGGGAAAGGATATAGAACTTTTTCTATATATTTACAATGTATATATGTATGTGTATTTATTTTACATTGTTTATGCCATTTTATTCTTTATATAATACCCAAATATTTCAAAAATTAAACAATGACAGTTCCATTATGATAATTACCAAGTTTTAATTTAATTAATCCTTTTAAGTATATATATATATATATTTAGATATGTATGTATATATTTGGAATATAATTTCTGGAATCTTTTCAGAATTTTGAATCTTGGTTTGTTTTTTTGAAGAACTACCATAAATGAAAGAAAGAGACAAAAAATTTGAAATAAAAAAAAAATTTTGGTTGAAAGGGTTTCTATATCCTTATCTCATTTAAAATACATATATAAAAACTATATTCATCCTGTCTTCCAGGATCTTTATAAAAATTGTGCTAATTTTTTTGTTTTATGTGTCCCAAATGTATCTTCTATGAGAGATCTACATTTTTAGACTTTTTAACCTATTTAGAGGGTATATGAGCATGTATTGGTTAATATTTGACAGAAAATCTATAGATTGTTTAATTTGAATTTTCTACTAGAACTACTTTAAATACTAATATTAATTATAGGTTCAATGTTATTATAGGTATTAATTATAGGTTCAATGCTTAATTTAAAGTGATAGTAATTTCAAGATTTATCGTATTTTTAATGTGTTGTTCATTGGGATTTATTAATTACATATACATATGTCAAATATCACTATGGATCTTAATTTTTATCCTATATAAGCAAATTCGAGCTTATTTCAAATGATACTTTTTTGACTTAGTACATTTTAAATTTGAGAAGTATATTAGTTTATTCTTTATTTGAATTTAATTTTTTAATTAAATTATTTAAATACATTATTTAAATTGTCACTCACATATGATATTTATTATATGTATATGTTTATATAATATATATTCTCTTAAAATATGTATTTATTTTATGTAAAATTTTTTAAATTAATTAAGGGTACATAATATATTTGGGAATTTGGATACATATTATATGTAAATATTAAATTAAATTTAATTTAATATTTTTCATCTTTTAAACTATTAGATTTTCTTCTTAAAAAATTGTAAATTATTAAATATAGTAAGACAAATTAAATTTAAACTTTAAATAATAATTTAAGCTCTCAATATCCCAATATAAGTTAAATTTGTTAAATACGACAATTCAATCCAGACAAAGTATTAAGATTTCGTTATCGAATGAATTTTACTTGTTTTCCTCCGGTTCAACTATTTTTAGGAGCATAGAACCTCCAAAAAACAGCGACATCTAACTTTGTTGTTTTTTTTAACGAGTGTGGAAAGTTTGAAAGGAAGCCTGTGACACAAATGTACAGTTTGATTACAGCGATGAGGATATGGAATGATTTTGGATTATGGTGGAAGTTATTTGGAATTTCTGGATTATAGGGAATGGGATATTTAGAAGAAATATGTTAATGTTTCTTCTTAAATTTGGTTTAATCGTACATTATATTATACATTATCAACTTTGGGAACCGCATTTCGTGGAATATGGTTCAATAAGCGTGACGAGCGCATGACAAACGAATTTCCATAAGCCGTGTTACGCCATCTCTATTTTAGACTTCTAATTTGATTTTTGCCCATGTTTGTCTTCTCTTTATATTTCTTTTTTTATTGGAGCTCTCCAAGTATTTTTGGAGTAGCTCATTCATCTTTTGCTATATGGGTTCCAATCCTGTTGTCTTTTTGACAATGAAATCTCTTTTTAGTTTGTGTCTTATACATTTGTTTTTCTTTTTTTTATCTGTATGCAGATAGGTTTTATTGCCTTAAATATTAGCCGCCGTATATTCCTTCATGATCAGGAGACCTTTCATATAACGCGAACACATTTGTTGAGTAACATCTTCCACTGTTTTATATGGCGCTCCTTCATCGGCCATATATATAAGAATTGACTCCTATCAAATATTTAAAATTTTGTTATCATGAGCATCAGTGTACATCTCCAGCATCTCCACAGTCACTTGTATCTTAATTTTTTTATTTTATGCATCCCAGGTAATAGAAGTTTACCACATCTTCTATTATTGAGTCTTTAATTGTAATGTTATTTGTGTTAGTTGTATTTATTCTAATTACATTTATTTTACTCATATATATTTGATGACCCACTTCATCTGCACGTGCTTTCAGTCTATTGACTTTTTCTTCTAGGCTCTGATGACTAAATGCAAGTAGACAAACATCATCTGCATAGCCCAGGTCTTTCAGTTTGTTAATGACCTGCCAGTGGTTGCCTTTGCGGAAGGTGTTCGTTTTACGTATGAAATTTTCAAGGACTATATTGAATAGCATTAGGGATAAATTAAATATTAATTTAATAAAATAATAAATCATAAATTACAGTCAAATTACTTAAAAAATAATCAAAAGTGTCACCTTTTTCAACTCATTGCAAAAAACCATATTAAATTTCATTATAAAAACTAAAAATGTCAATAAATTATATTTTTAATACAAAATAAATCCCCCCTATTACTTTTAAAAATTAAATTTTAAATTTAAATTGACTTAAAAAATTTAAGGGATCAAAATGTCATCATTTGATTTGAAATGAAATGAAGGTGTACTACTAGGTAAAAAATAACAAGGAAAAAAATTAATTTTTTTAAATGAATAATTTAATTCAATTTGTTTCAATTCCATTTTAATAAAATTGTTTTGTGCCAGGATATTTATAAAAGAATTGAAAAGCTTTCAATTATTTAATTCACATTTTTATAATTAATTTTATTGAATAAAAGTTATATTGCATAACAGAATTTAGTTGATAATAGAAACAGAATTTAATTGATTTTTTTTACCCCTAAATTTATATATTTTAATTAAAATAACTAATTAATTACTAATTATTTATTTATATTTAATATTATAAAGTTCTTAGAATATTGCAATATAATAAATACCATCAGACCCTAAAAACATTTTGGAATTAATATTATTAATTACTAAGTACTGTTATTTATGTTGACATATAAATATTATGTTATGATATTTTCAATGAATGCGTTAGAAAGGGGGATTTCCTAAGAATAAATTCTAAAATTGTGCAGCGTATGAACTCACACTCTTAACGTACCTAAACACCTCACCACCACGTACCGAAACCCTCCACCCCCAGTCAAAAACCCAATAATTAATACCATTGCATTATAATAACTTAAACACCCTGTATTTTTAATTATAATAGTACGATAATTGAAAATTGTTATCTTGAATGCCTCAAAATAATGACAGCTTAAACTTTTAAATTAATTTGCATACTTTTAGGCTAAAAAAAAAATTTAATAAAAGGTTTAATGCAATTAGTAAGAAATGCTATAACTATATTAATAGAATAATTTACTAATTAAAACTCTAATTATAATTTTCTAAATAGCCTATTAATTATGTTTAAAAAAAAAATAATTAAATAAAAAAACGGTAAGTGTCCAAACTTTTCCAATACTGAAATTTTATTAAAAAGCCCTTAGTTACACGATAAATTTTGTATAACTATTCAAGTAAGCTTTAATTAAACTAGTAAATCATTTTTCACAAAAGTTTTATAAATTGGTCTAAAAAATTTATCACTTTGATTAAATTTTTTCTTTAATTAATTAAAATTAAACAATAACTTTATCTCATTTTGAATTTTTATGAAACAAAAAGTGTCTGTTAAATATAATTGAATTTTTTTAACTTTAATTTCAAGGATATTAAAAATAATAATAACAATAATAATAATTATATAATTTATATAAAATACCCATTTTAAAACCGCCATTGTACAAAAGTAATAAAAATGTCTGGTCATATTAAATCTGAAATTTTATTCGTTCACTTTATTGTTGTTGTTCAAACGCTCCGGTTCCTAAAAAATTATAAAAGAATGGAAAATATCTTTATAAATATCTTGTACATGATAACATTAAATTCTTTTTTTTTCTCTTTTATTTTATCTGTTATTTTTTGATTATTTTCTTGTTTTTCAAACTCCCATTTGTGATCTCCTACTCACATTCATTCTTTTGTACGAAGTAATATAAAATTAAAAAAAATTTTTTCAATTAGAAAAATTTTTGGTCTTTTTAATTTTTTTATTTTACAATAAATAGAGAAATTAGAAAACATTAATAGATTCTTTGAAATATTTGGTTGAAGTTTTTCTAGGGATAATAAGGTCCGTATATGGCTACTAAATTGAAAGTCGAATTCTCAGTTTATTTAAATCCCTTTTTCACAATATCTTGTTTCATAAAATCTCGTATAGAAAAACTGGTTTAAGAAAATTTTGTTTTTTATAAATCGCGTTTTAGAAAATATTGTTTTAAATAATATCTTAATTTTTTCATTCTGAAAAAGGCTGATTTTTCTGATTTTGTATCCAACTCTCAAATCCTTAAAAACGAAATTTTCTTTAAATGAGATTTTGTAAAGCGAGATATTTTAAAACGCTATTTTGTAAACCGAGATTTATTAATAACGAAATTATCTAAGAACAAGATTTAAAAAAAATGGGATTTTGTAAAACGAGACTTTTTAATAATGAAATATTCTAAAAACAAAATTAAAAAAAAAACGCGATTTTGTAAAATGAGATAATTAAAAAACGCGATTTTGTAAAACGTGATATTTTAAAAATAAAATTTTCTAAGAAAAGTATTTTTAAAAAACGCGATTATGTAAAACGAGATTTTTTAATAACGCGGTTTTCTAAGAACAAGATTTTTAAAAAACGTGATTTTGTAAAACGAGATTTTTTAAAAACGCGAAAAGGAATTGACAAAATTGAAGTTCTCGAAAGAATCATAAAACCGAGTTATAAATCAGAGATAGCTCATCATAAAGCACGCTTTATATCTTCGGAATCAGAAATCTCCGAAAATAACTTAGTTGTTATCACAATACGATTTAATCCAGCAATTCCATGTACTGAACCCCTCCTTCACAAAGGACTTGTAAAATTAATTAAAGCTTTGTAAGAATATTAGTAAAAGGATATTATAAACGTTGAATAAACTCTAAAATGTTGCTTCACATTATAATTTCAAAATATAAAATGTTTAAATGAAAAACGCGTGTGACTTTAAAGCATTAAAAGTATTACCATTTTCTGTGTAACAATAATAACATTTTCCAGAGAAAGGAATTTTTACCCTTAAATAGAAAATTGATTTTTTTTTGTTGTTCTTTTTTTTTTGTAATTCTGATGAGTTAATTTTTGTTTTTTTTCCTTTATCAAAAAAAAAATCTCTTATATACTTTTCATTTTTTCTTTAATTTTTTTTTATTTTTATTTTTTCCTTTAAAATTTAAAATTAAAATCTATCCATGTTTACATATATATAAAATACATTTGAATAAAGTCCCAAAAACAAAATTTTTGGGTCAATGGAATAATATTAGCACTTGAAGTTTATTCTTTTTTTATTTTCTCAGAAAAGAGAATTTTATTTTTTTATTTTATTTCCGGATTCCCATTTTTTATTCAATTTTTTTCCTCCATAATTTCCAAAAACCAGTAAGAGACAAAACATAAAAAAAAACATAATTAGAAATGGCGGCAAAGTAAAATTATGATACAGAACCGTTACAAAAAAGAATAATTGAAATTTTTTATTAAGAATTGCCGGCTGCATGAAAAAAAATTCCCAAGAAAAAAGTACCAAAAACTGAAAACTAAAAGAAGTTCTTAAAATTAAAATCAAACTTTGAGCACGTCTATTTATATGAAAAAATTTGGAGACTTTATTTTAGGAACTTTTAAAGAATTTTATTTTGGAAACTTTTTCCACATAAAAAACCATCACAAGGAAAAAACTCCTAAAAAGTATTTTTATAGGGTATATGAATTTACAGACTTGGAGATTTTATTTTAGGAACTTTTAAAGAATTGTATTTTGAAAACTTTTTCCGTATAAAATAATTCCTCAAGGAAAACTCCTCAAAAGAATTTTATAGGGAGTATGACCTTTAGATATAGATATAGTTGGTTGTATGTGTATCTAAAGGTCAATTTGGAGACTTTATTTTAGGAACCTCTAAATAATAGTATTTTGGAGACTTTTTCCATATGAAAAAATTTCACAAAACTATTTTTATAGGGTATATGAGCTTTAGATACAGATACAGTTGGCTGTGAGATGGTTGGTCCTTTTAAAAAATCTTTCTTTTTATTCCTAGTTGCAATATTTGAGATAATTACAAACAAATTTATTAGATACCAGATTTTTTACCAACTCTCTTAAACACCTCCTAACTTTGCTTCATAATTAATAAGTCAGCAACAATCCATTTAATATATCGGAACATACATTTTAGTTTTCGCGACATTTCTCTTGTAGGCTTTTTTCTTACAGCCAAATTACGATACACAAACACATATGCATTCAACATTAAAAGGCTATAGAAAAAGATTTTCTAAAAAAAAGGGTATAATCATCTACCTCTATATTTCAAATGTAAAAGAAAACAAACGAAATGGAACTGCTGGAATGTATAACAAAATTTAAAAACAACAACAACAACAAAATAACCGCATCCTTTTTTACAGTTATATTTTTTTTCACATATATACAATGTATTTTTTTTCCGCTGAAATTAAAGAGTAAAAAAAAAAAAAAAATGTTCATTTATTATTCGTTCTGTTTCTAATTGAAAAAGGATCAAACTAAGAACTGAATACATTGTAAATCACATTTTGTGTCCTTTTTTTAAAAAATTTTTACTTTTTGCTTTTTTGTTTTTTTGAAAAAAAAATTTGGAAACAAAATTGAGAAAATAATGGGGATTTTGTAGCTATTAAAATAAATTGTAAGATTTTAAGTACCAGAAAATAAAAATAAATTTAGAAACAAAAAATCGTTTCGGTTCGGTAAAATAAAAAACTGGGTACAAAAAAAAAAAAACTCAATGACGGAATCTGTGTTTATTTTAGTTTATGTTTAGTTAAAATTGAAACGCTCTGTATAATAAAAACTAACATCTATGTCAGGATATACTCTTTGTTATTTGATTGTACTTTGTATTTATTGGTATTAGATATTTTGTTCTTTAAGTTAAAAGTGATTTTAAATGACAGTTTACTTTGTTTAAATTTAACTCTAATATTAGTATTTAAAATTGATGAAAATTAAAGTCAAAAATAGTTTAAAACAAATTAATCTTAAAATGGAGATTTGATATTTATTATACAGAGTGTAAAGGTTATACAGAAATTTATAATGAACAAAAATTGTGCTGTAGATTGACTCCGGTTCTAATAGCCTATCTACAATGAACGCTCCTGTTTCGCTCTCTACACGTAGCTATCAATAAAACTAAGTTAAATGTATTGAATTATATGAAAGTGTCTACAATAGACGCAGTCATTACGCAGTATTTCATTAAACAAGTTGTTTAACTTTTTCGATTTCTTTACGTATTCAAAAGTCAAATAGTTGAACTTTGAAAAATATTTTTTATTGAAAAATAAAAAAATATGTTATCAGAATAAAAAATTTGTAAAATTATTAATTTTGTTTCTATCTTAGGTTAAATAATATCAAACCATTATTCAAAATAACTATACAATAACCTTTGAACTATTGAATATTTTTTAATTCATGAAATTTGTAAACAAAACTATGTCAAAAAACGCGGTCATGTACATTTTATTGTGAACACTTCTTTGTTGACTTGAGCGAAACAAGAGTGTAACGAAAACGTCGTTGTAGATAGGCTATAACGGTTTCCTAGATAACTGCCTTTAAGGTATTTTCCTAAACTTTTTTAAAGTTAAAAACAACATCTTTGCCACTGTTCAACATTGGAGATTAATTTAAGTATCAGTACCTAGCTTAGGATATTGACTTTCATAATAATATCCCTGAATTTTATTATCCCTCATATTTGAAGAGTTTGATTTGGTTAAGCTTGATTAATAGTTAAGAGTTTGATAAGGTTAAGAGTTAAGATAAGGTTAAGAAAATAATTAAGATTTACTACACAAATGTTCCTGTGAAGCATAGTCTTCTCAATTTTTAATTACAAAATGTTTTACTATTTATTTAAAATTTCCAGAAAATCATCTGTGATTTTTAAAACTGAAATGAACAAATTCATAAACTAATAAATAAATTTAATATCATAAAATTTTTTATTTGTTATTTTTTTTATTAAAAAGAAATAAAATATTTTTTGGCCTGCTTATTGTAATTTTGGACATTTTATTTTCTAAAATAAAACACATTCAACAAAACATTAATATTTTATTTTTTTATAATTAAAAACATCCAAAAAAACACATTTATTTGAACGCGTTTGTTACACCTCATTATAGTAGATAATTCTAAAAAAGGAGCTCTCCTAATAATATTTAAAATAGGACTTATTAAATAAATTTTATAATATTCCTATTAAAATAAATAACAATAAAATTTTTTAATCAAATTAATTGAAACCCAATTAAAACTTCTATTTCCTGTTATTACAATGTTTACTTCATTTATAACCGGTGAATAAGCTTACATTTACTTTTAAAATAACATTGCACAGGATTAATATATTAGATGAACATTTTGTTAATATATATATTATTTGTAACTAACACAAAGTAATAAAAGTAATATTTAGCAGAGAAGTGAAATTAATTCATTAATCCAGTTTTTACAGCTCTTAAAAGAACTTCCTCAAAAGTATATAAAAGTTCATTATCTAATAAAATTCGCTATCAAATTAATTACTGTCTTCTTTGAGATACCTTTTAAATTCGCATGTTAACTTTTTAACATTTCTAAAAACATTTTAAAATTTCTTAAAAAAAAACTAAAGAAATGCTAGGTTACATTTTTTCAAGGAAATGCTAAAAGATTTTAATTTAAATTCTTTATTTTTTCTTTAATTTAATTTACTTGTATATTTTCCTAAAAAACTACAAATAGTTGTTGTTTAACTAATAATCCATTTTATACAAAAAAAACTATTTTAATTAATTTTCTCAAAATAAAAAAGACACTGAATAAACTCGATGAACCCTATAATTTACATACTCAATGAAATTTTGTATTATGTACTTATATACGAATGTAGTTTTTAAATGTTCACATGTACATAATAATATGTAAAAACCAAATAGAATTGCAAACTATTTCTAATCTTCTTAAAAACAAAAAATATAAAAATATAGAATAAAATTTTAAATGTTGAGCGCAATAATTGTTTTGCCTACATACAATCTTAACTTTACAATTTGCACACTTTTCATTTAACTACTTGTAATTTGCATGAATTGAAATAAATCCTAATTAAATAAAATTGAAAATAAGGCGCAGCTTATTGAAGGCTGATTTAATTTCTACTGAACTTATGAAAGCATCATAATTATTGCATTAGAATAAATCGAGTCAGAAGTTTAATTGAAGTAGGGCTTCATTTTGTTTAGAAAACTTTTCAAAACTCTTGGAACAAGGAGTATATAACATTGCCATCACATTAGAATTACAAAAAAACTAAAAAATATTTTTTATTAACTACTATTTTTATACTTTGAAATATTATTTTATAATTGCATAATTTTAGGAGAACAGTTTTTCAATATATACTATTATTGAATACTTTTAGGAGAATGTTTGCCAATAAATATGCAAAAGATCAAAATTGATTGGCATGATAAGTACACTTGATTTATTAGCAATTTTATTGCATTATTAACAGTTTTGGGTAAGTTTTCCTCTGGCTTTATTAAATGCAACCACATTTTCCACTCAGACATGAATATTGAATACCCTATAACATTAGTATATGTTTTCTAGAATAATTTATATTCAAGGATTTTTTTTTTGTACATTATTCACAAAAACCTTCATATATAAAAATTGAATTAAAATGTCAAAAAACCAAACTACACGATTGCCATTTAAATTGAATTTTAAAGTGAGTTTAAAAGGTGGTTTTGTGTAAATTCCAAAAATACTTTAGCATTTCGATTAAGCATTTTTATATTTTGTGTTTATATTGCAACAACAGTGAAAACATAAAAATGCTGAAATACAATAAACTTTTTTTTCTTGTATTTTATCTTATATGATTGTAAATTTATTTTATTAACAAAATAATTATTACATTTTATTAATTGGATTTTAAATGAGTTTATGTGAATTACATTGCATTTTCTAATCATTTTATTACACTTTGCCTACGTTATTTGTGGTAATATTGTTGTGTTCAAAGCATTGTCACCTTTTATTTTGTCAAATTGACAGAAATTAAAGTAAATAAGAACGAAAGAAATGATTGTAATGTGATACTTGTAATAGGTAACGAATTAAGAAATCATTGACATAATTATTTAGTGCGAACATAAAATTTTGGATATTTTAGATTTCGGATTAGAACTTTAAAAATGCTGAGAATTTCGTATTTTGTTATAGGTAGTTGTATACCTACTTTAAACTTACACATACAAATCTTTGAACTAAATTTAGAATTTAAGATGGTAGGAAATTTAAAAATATGAAAGATGTAGGAGCTAGAGCTGGGTGATCCAAATAAAATACATGTTGTAAATATTATAAGAGTTACAATTTTTATTTATTTGTAGTACCAGAAGATGGGAAATATTGATTGATAATAATTATCCTTTGCCAATTTGACATTTGGACTTTTTATTAAATTATTTTAATATACACTTTACTTTTTATTAGGTATGATCCGACTAGGGTTTGAACCCGAGACTTTTCAAATGAAAAGCCGTCACTTTACCACTGAGCTATAAGTCAGATTCTAATTTCTTTTAAACAAAATCACCTTTATTAAACTTTAATATGCCATTCGAATGTGTATATCGAACATTAGGGCACATTAGGGAATAACGATCCTTATGTAATCAAAGCAAACTTACTTACTTTACTTTATCGGCATAAAAAATTATTATTTCTGAGCCAAGTCCAAAGCCTTCCTCCATTGGTTTCTGTCTTGCGCAGCTTTCTCTAACTTCCAGTAATATTCAGTATTCTTACATCTGATTGAACACCGTCTTTCCATCGAAGATGTGGTCGACCTCTTCTGCATCTACACTCCGGATTGGAGTCAAAACCGCTATTCCTGGAGCATCTTCATTCACTGTTACTACATGACCTAACCAGGATAATCGTTGGATTTTAATCCAATTACGAGATCAGTATCGTTGCACAGCTCATACAGCTCGCGATTGTGTTGCTGTCTTTAAACTTCACCGACGTTAATTGGACCAAAAATTTTACGAAAAATCTTCCTTTCAAAAGACCTTATCAGATTTTTATCGTAGGTAGATATGATCCATGATTCTGCACCATATATCAGAACTGGCACGATGAGTGTTCTGTACAGTGTCATCTTTGTCTTTCTAATCAGAAATTTTGACCGCATGTGCTTGCTTTACCCAAAGTAACAACGGTTGGCTAGCACTATTCCACTCTTAATTTCCTAGCTGTTGTTACTAGCTTTGGTGTTCATTTGACAACCGAGATATACAAAATCTTGCACCAAAATCAAAGCAAACGAAAAAAGATATTTTACACCATCAAACTCCCAGAATATCTCGTACTCAACGGTTCATTCTAAAAATTTTGAGAGAAGTTACTCATTTTTTTATTTTATTAGAACTATTGTTTAGGTCTGCACTATATACTTGTTAGTAGACATAAACTATTGACAAGCTATTAGTTGATTAAGTATGGCCTTGGTTTAGTAGCATTACCATTGAGATACTAAAGAACTTAAGCCTTAAATTTGATTACCACATTAAAATATAACTAAAGAAATTTATTAAAACTCATACACTCTCATAAAACCTAATAATAAATGTATTAGAATCTAATTTTTATCTACCAAACCCCAAACAAATTAATTATCAATCATTTTATTCTAAACTTATTTACTTCTAATAAGTCATTGCCAATTTTCAAAATGTAACCAAAATTAAATTAGCTATAAATTTAAATTATATATTCTCTTTTATATAATATTTAATAAGACATTTATTAGATTTTATAATATTATAATATATAATAATAAGGTTTATTATTTTAAAAATCAATTAATTAAAAAGATTTATTATATTATAATACATAATATAACTAGTATACATATATCCTAAAAATAGAATAATTTGTAATAGTATTAGTGTGTTATTAATCACATGTTTTTTTCTGATATAAATTTTAACCAATTTAATTTGGTTTTTTGTTGTTGTTGTTTTTGTTTTTGTGCTTTTTTTTATATTCCCTAAAGGAAAATCTGTTCTCAACTTTTTATTATAATATATTAGATTTTAACGCATATTATGTATATATATGTGTGTGTGTATTAATTAATGTATCATGTTATATAATATAAGTTGTCAACTTTAACCACATAATAAAACTTTTGTTTTTGAAAGTTTTGTTTTCTTTTTCACTCATTATAATTTAAAAAAAAAAAAAACAAAAACAAAGAGGGTTATTTTTGGAAAAATTTTAGTATTAGGCAAAAAAAAAATTAAACCAAAATCAAAACCACAACATGTTAATGAAATTGAAAACTTCTCATACTATACACTTGTATATTGAAGTTTTGTAGTTAAAAATGTACTCATTATGTTTGATTTTGAAAAATTAATTTAAAAATCACTTTAAAAATTTGAGTGAGCTTAGATACATAAAATGATAGATACATATAATATCTAACTCTAACCGATACAGATATTTCAATATACAAATGTAGATACAATTTGCCACTTAAATGAAATACACTTTAATACTTTAAATTTAATTTTATATTTTAAAGTGAAAAATTCTTAACCTTCGAAATAGGAAACACTCATGTGTAATATAAATTACAAGTGATGAAAAAATCCAAGGGATTTTTAAATAAGCACATTTTTCAAAATTATATAGTATTTGGTACTGAGTTTAGGGTATAAAAATATATAAAAATAAATGATAATATTATAATTTAGATATTTCATCAATTCATTATTAATTATGGATAATAAGGAAATCCATATTTAGAATATAAGCCCAATGTAGTCAAGAAACCTGTTAATGAGTGTCGTAATATAATGTTGGAACTTTAATGGTAATTTAATTTTGGAAATATAAACTATGGTTCTAAGTTACTGATTTACAAAAACAGGATATTTTTAAATTCAAATAGCCCTTGAATGCGGGAAGGTTCCGATATTTTTACTTAGCAAACATATGGCGACTCTTACCGTTCTAACCCCATTTCCCCGCCCATAAAATTTTTGAGTTCAAGGAATTAAATTGTGGCTTGCAAAATGTTGTTGATATTTTCTTAGAATTTTATTATCCAATCAAAAATGGTTAAAACTAAGAGATATTTCTTTCAATTTTAAGGCAGCCCTTTAAAATCAAGAAAAACCTTTAAGAAATGTTAAAATATAATTAAGAAGCCTTAATTTGGACACGTTATTAAAGTATCAGGTGTTTAAAAAAATAAATTTTCGATTATGAACCTCTAACAGATCCAGGGAAAGTGTGGGCGTCACAAAAAAGTGTTCTGAAATGATTTATACTATAATTTCTAGAGTTCTAGTTTTTTCAAAAGTTTCAAGTTTTTTACTTAAGCCGTTTAGAAGATATGAAGGTCATAGTTTCGCAAAGTATCGTATAGCAACCCTAAATATTTATTTTACATACATTGATAAAGCTTATAAAAGTAGCTACTTTTAACTATTTTCACATTAAAAGTATACCTTATCTCTTACACTGATAACAATTTAAATATACGACTTTGGAAGACTGTAATGGGTAGGGTTAAAAAAATGATTGTTTCATAAAATAAATTTTTTTGTGATATCTATTCATAGTTTCATAAAATAATTTTTTTTTTATTTCATACTGTGTTAAATTTTTATCAGTACACTTAAGAGCGGAGTGACAGATGAACAGAGTAAAACTGTATAGGCAAATTTTTCCAAAATTTCATAATTTAAAATCATTCACATATGAAGGAAAAGGAAATAATGATACTTTTAAGCCTTTTCTACCCTTTTTCTCTAATTTTTTGACAGTAATAATTTTAAAAATTTGCCTCCTCACACCACACAACTTTTCAATATTAATTCACTTAAACAACTCTTTCTACTTTCTAAAAATCCATCTCCTCTTTTTCTTTTATCACTTCCCATTATTATTCAGTCAAATTTCTAAATTCAAGTGTTAGTCTTTTGTTTTTTTTTTGTTTTTATTAGGCATTTCCGAAAAATTATTATAGTGTTAGTCAAATAATTCACTTGTGATGTTTTTGTATTTTAGAAAAGTGTTACTGATGCTACTCCTGAGGTTTTTATTTATGTGTGTGTGTAATAAATTGGAAGGAAATACATAGCTTATTTCTCTAAGGAGTGTTTTTGATTTTTCTTTTATTCGTCATTTGAAAAATATGGGGATGGGTTGGGAGGTGGTGGATTTTTAAATAACTGTAAGAAATGTTAATCTAGAGTATAGGGTAAAGGAGGAAATATTTTTTTTAAAAAAGTTACGATGAATTGCTTTTACTTTTTAGTGTCATTCATCTCAATAAATTTTTATCACAACAGCAACAAGAACAGCAACAGCAACAACACCAACAACAAAAATAACAACATCCAAACTTAAATAAACCTTAAAAAAAATTATGTAAGTACAAAAATCCCAATTATTTATTTTCTTGGAATTCTTTTTCTAATTTTTCAGCAAGTACCGTTATTTTATACAAAATTGGGGTTTTTAGTTGCGTCATCATAATCTAAACAGGATAATAATCTGATGAAGTGTAATTCTTAATTTATTTCCAGTTTTGTTTGTACGTGTACATAATTCATACACTATTTATTTCCTTCCAATCCAATTTCTTTGTCTAGTCTATTATATTTTGGTGCTGTTAAAAAGAGATGGCAATATAAATTATAAATGCTATAAAAATTTATAGAACCTTTCATAATAATATTTCATATTTTTATTTCAAAGTTTTTCGAAAAAAAACTCTTTTCTTTGTCTTAAATACTTGTACTACTGTCTTCTATTTATACTTTCTATCCTTTTTTACGATGTTTTATCTCTTTCTAAACAATTGATATTTCCGAAGTAGTAATTTTACTATTATTTTGTATTATAGTTTAGAATAATTTTTATGAACTAAACATTATTATCAAAGACAAATGGAATTGGATACAAAAATTATATAAACTTTTTCTCAGTATATAAATTGTATAATTTTGTTTGTGTTTCGGATGGTGGGGGTTAGAAGCTTTAATGTGCTAAACTCAGCTCATCTTATCTCATCTATATAATTTGATATCTTTCTTTCATATTCTCACTCCACTTCACTTAAATTTTATTTTTCTATTTTATTTATTACTCCTTTTTCTCTAGTGTGTTTATGTATGCCCTCCTTTTGGGTATTGTTATTACGACTGCTAGGGTTGCTGGTGTTGCTTCTAATCTGGAAATTTATCAAAATTTGTGATGGGGTTAATTTGATGTGCAAAAAAGTTAATGTAGTCAAACGTATACTGTAAAGAATCCTTTTTTTTCATTTTGTGTCCCAATTTGATTCCCTGTTTCATCCTCTTTTATTATAAACTTGTATATGTATATATATACATTTTTTTGTAATCTCATCTATCCGCAATCATTTGTAGCATGGTTCAACTTTTTTGTTTATTGGTCTATAGTTGTGTTTTTGTGCTGTGTCATAATATTCACACAACAACTTAAAAAAATTTAGATATTACAACAAAGCCATCATTTGAGATGGAAATTCCCATGAGAAAAATCCTTCTTTTTGATTATTGTTTTTGTTGTTGTTGTTGCTCTTGTTGTTGAGGAAAATATATTTTATTACAACTCTTTATAGTTGACTTGTATATTTGTGTGTTTAGTTTTTTTTTATTCCTTTGCTTTTTAGTTCGTGAGCGTTTTTTGGAATAGAATGAAGAATTAAAATTAAAAAAGCAAGTGATTAATTTCTTTAGTTATTGGTATTAAAATTAAACTTTCATTTTATATTATAATTTTTTTAAATTATAATCTTGTTAAAATAACACCAAAATTGCTGAATTAACCCGTTTTCTAACTGTTAGTTTTCAGTTGGAGATTAAATAAATTAAATTGTTAAAATAAAAAGTTTTGATATACAGTTACGTAGGAAGGAGGCTTAAGGTTGAGAGGGTAAAATTTTCTTAATTTTTGAGAAAATTTGAAGTAACGCAGCTGTGACTACATGAGGGTCAGAAGTTCAAATTTTTGTTTTTAAATGTGGGAGGGCTTAAGTAAAAGTTCTTTTCAATATTTGTAGGATTGGAACCTTAATTTTTGATGAAACTTTGTGTGAAATGTACGGAGTTCAACTTAGCAGATCAATAGGTGAAGTTACAAGAGAAATTCACCAAGGAATACCATTGCTTAAAGTTGTGAGCTGCCAAAGTGGGTGACCCAAAACTTCCTAAAATGGATTATTAAAATTTTTGACTTTAATTTGCCTTAAATCCTTAGCATCTTGCAATGTTTGTTTACAGTGATTGAAAAATATGCCTGTAAATGGTTTTCTTAGATATTTAATCGGTATATTTGAAGATAGATCTTTCTCAGTTGTTCACTGTCACTCTATAAGAACTTTCTAATTAACAACATTATATTGACGACATGATGTTAGCGTTTTATTAAATGATGTAATTTAAAATTCAACATGTTTTACAGTAGGTGTTTCTAGCCTTATTCTAGGTTTATCTTTTTTCCTTTCCCTGCGCGAGTTGAGGTATTCCATTTGGAATCTCTATTTAACCACGGCTTTCTGCTGCTGTTTTTACGTTCTTTCATGTGAGGTTTAAATGTTTACATTTATTTAGTACTGTGAGTCTCCAGGTATTATTTGGTCGTCTTTGGGGGTTCCATTCGAAGGGCATGTGACTTATGTTGTTTCTCCAAGTATACTCAATCTTTAACTGATGAGTCGCATATGAAAATCTTGGGACCACAAAAGTTGCCGACTATAATTTTCTTGGCTAGTGAATAAATTAGATTTTGATACTGAAAACCATTGCCTTTAAAGGAATATTTAGAAGGGATGTCTATTAGAAAGCACTAGCCTAATCATGAAAATGGTTGAAAAGTCAAAATCCTAATAAATGCACATGCTGTTCATTCCCAGAGGACAACCCTTTGAATAGAAAACCCGGCTAAGTGGAATCGTGGAATCATTTTAATCACTTGGACCCTAATTTTTTGCTCCCTAATTTATTCCCACATTTTAAATCAAATCCAGTGTCATATTATATCTGTATAACATATATACTTGCACATACATATACTTCTACTCAAATAAACCAAAATTAATGTTATGAAATTTTTTATTTCAATCCTTTACATTTTTTTTAAAGGATTCAAATAAAAGTTGATGTTGTTGCTGATGTTGTTTTTTTGCTCTTATTAAATTTACAGATTTCTGGTGTTGATAATGAAAGCAAAAAATAAAAAACAGAAAAACAGAAAAAATCAAAATTTTTGTATCTATAAGATACTTTTTTTTTTTTTTTGTATTTTGCTTTTTTATGTGGTTTTTAATAATTAAATCTGACGTTTTGTGTGTTTTCTTATTATTTTATGCCTTTTGTTGTTATTGTTTGAATTTTTATGGAATTGTTTTTGGTTGTTGCTGTTGTTTTTTCTGTTGGTTTTGTATTCTGTATCTTCTCTGTGTCACTCTTTTTCATGTTTTTTTTTTTTTATTTCGTTGTAATCAGGGACAAATCAAAACTCTTGATGTTTCTATTTAAACTTTTTATTTTAATTTTTTATGTTGTGATTTTTAAATGTTTGCTGAGTGGTTGTTTTTGTTTTGTTGTACAATTTGTTTATTTTCTTGTTCGTTAGTTTGTTTTCATTGTTTGTTTGTTTATTTTTACTTTTGTTATATTAAAATAATAAAAATTGAAAGTAATAACAAGATATAAGTATATAATATAGATATATAAATTTGTGTCAGTGACTTTTGAATATAATTATTTTAATTAAAAATTGAGTTTTAAAGAGGCGCAAAAAATGAAGAATTTTCTCCTCAGAATCTTTTTTTTTAGAATCTACATAGAAAATCCTATGGAAAAATTGAGTTTTTGAATTGGATAAATTAAATTGAAAGATTTTTCAAATTAAATTTTGTTGAATATTTTACTGAAACAATATTATTGTAAGTAATTTTGGAGGAAGTATGCATATTTTGATCGAAAAAATTATTAGAAAGTATTTTCAATTTTGAAATCCCATGTAAGTAGTTGTTAGAGAGTGTCCGCTAAACGTTGATATAAAGGTACCACTGTATCTTGTACTCCTATCCTAATGCTTATGCACCTGCTAGAAGCCTAAAAAGGTATTGCGCCGTCTTCAAAATTTGTTGATACGGTTGATAAGGATGAGTTTCTGGGTAAAGGAATTTTAGCTTTTCTTCAGTATGTAGACTATATAAGAAGAGGTTATAAGTTCTTTTGTGGGAAAAAAAATTAAATCGCTCCGTCCCAACAAAAGTTGTTCCATTTTGTTGGAAACTCATAAATCCGAAAATAATTTTGGGTATTCGTGTGTGTGTATTTATGTGTCTGTGAACATGATATCCCGGTGATCAATCTCGGCGTGTATGTGTGTCTGTGAACATGATAACTCACGTAAATTTTAACCGATTTTAATAAAATTTGGTATAAATGCTTTTTTCGTCGATAGTAAGCTAAGTTCGTAGATGTACTAAATCACCAGGAATTAGGAATTTTCCATATAAAAACGCCGGACTTTTCGAGTAATCATGAGTTCTAACCCTTTGAATAAGTGCAAATTTGGTACATAGACTATTAGTGAGTGCCAATGAAGAGTAGCTTTTATAAACTGCTCTTATTATCATGGGATCAAGAGAATCCAGGAGTTTTGTGAATGTCAAGTTTTAATATTTTCATATGAAAGATTTTTTCGCCAAAAGAAAGAACCACTTCGAAGATGGACCAAATTCGAACTCAGGATCGGCGGGCTCTTATTTAAACTAACCAACTTAACAATAGGAACCAAAATTGTACAAGAAGAAAGGCTTATTCAATTCATCTTCGATTTTTCGATGTTCTTATGAAATAAAGAAGAGCATCGGGCGCATCTCTTATTCATAACTAAAAATAATTGAAAAAGATTGAGATTAGGTTATAATATTAATAGAAAAAAATATTTGCAAGGACATCTGTATTTGATTCTGCCCAGAAAGGCACAGACTAACTTTCAATTTGCTAAAAAGAAGGTTTATATTAAAATAGTTATTAATCCTCATTTTCAATCCTTTAATCACTCAGTTTCACTTGATTCTATTATTTAACTATATTAAAATAGTTATTAATCCTTATTTTCGATCCTTCAATCACTCAGTTTCACTTGATTCTATTGTGCGCCATTTGCCTGATTATACCAGAAGTATTTTTCATATTTTATTTTGAAAGTTTAAACGACAAAAACTTTTGGTTTTTATTTCGACCTGACTGAGATTCAACGTCCTTTTCACTTTCGAAGAATAACAACTTAGGCCATTGGTCATCAGATACCTTCGTTTTGAGCATTATTTCAATAAATGATTTTTTAGGTGTCTTAAATTAACTGATTCAACCTAATCATTCTTTTTTAAGTTACAAACTTGTAAATTTTTAGCTGCAATTATCCAGAAACCATATTTTCTTCAAAAAAACTCCTTAAAATAGTATTTTCAAATCTTTTAAAAAATTTAATAAAGCCAATCAATCAGTAAATTAAATAAAAAAATTTTAATTTAATTTTCTTTTCATGATTTTTAAATTTTTTCAATTTGTCTTGTGAATTTTATTTAATTATTGAAACCCCTTTTTTTGATTTCTGTAATCATACAAAATTGAATTTATATTGTGTTTAATCAAAAGGACAAAAATATATAAATAACTAGGATTTAATTAAAAATTCGATAGAAAGGCAGAATCAAAAAGAATTTTTGCGTCCCAAAGGACAAAAAAACACAACCAAAAATATAAAACAAAAACAATTACAATAAAAATTTTTAATAATTGAAAATCCATTAAATTTTTATACAAAAATAAAATCAATCAAATTCATAAAAATTAGTGGAATTTTGGGTCCAATATTGTGAGAAGGGAAACTCAAATCAATATTGAAATACTCAATAAAAAAATAAATAAATAGAAAGTAGATTTTTTTTTTCTTTAAATATCCACAGAATCAATTTTAATTTTTAAGAATATTTTAGATAATATATAACCCTTTTTTTTCTGGAAATTGGAACGTGTCTAAGATTGAGTGCTGGGTTTTTTTTATTTTCATGTTTTTATTTTAGCCCTTTTTAAGTAAATCATTAGTAAAAAGGGTCAAGTCATTCAAAAAAATATATATTAAAAGTTAAATTCGTAAATTTGTAGTTAATAAAAAAAGTGGAGATTTTAAAAAAAAATGCTTCAGCCATTTTTGGTACTTTGAAAAAAAAGGACATTCTAGAAAGGGTTTAACAAATTTAATTATTAAAATGCTGGGAATTATTAATGTTTGAGAACATGTAATTATGTCCATTTTTGGTATCAAGTTCCCCCTTCCTCTTTTCAATACTGAAAAGTTTACATCCTTCTGAAGGAGGCGGTCTTTTAAAAACAAAAAAAAAGTTATTTAATTTTTTTTATAGAAATTTTGCATGTAATTATTTAAAACACTGTTCCAATTTATTTTATATTATTTACATAATAAAAAAAAAAGGAATACATGAGGGCGTTATGTAATATCCTTGTAACGGTATTTTTTTGTTTTAAATAAAAAGTGACATTTTTTTAACTTCAATCTTTTTTTATAAACTTTTTTTTTTTTTGATATTTTTTTAATACTTTTTGTATCGTGATTTTATTAATTTATAAAGCATATGAAATTTAAGAATAAAACAAATAACATTTTTTATGTTGAAAGAGAAAGAGAGCTTAAACGAGAAAGAAATATAGGAAGAAAAGTTAAAAGTAAGCGTTAAATTTGACAAGTTAAAAAAATATCTGGGGGAGGGGGTTTTTTGGTTTATTTGTAAATTTTAACAATGCCATCAAACATATTTTTTATATTTTCCAAAAAAAAAAGGAGTAGGCACATAAAAACATATAAAAAATTGGCTTGTGAATACTACAAGTCACGGAATGTTTTTATTTTTTTGTTTAACTTTTGTTTTTATTTATATAATGGAGGCTTTATTGATACAGGGTTCATATTTTCAGGTTGAAAAACAGTCAAATAATCTTTGCTTTTCAATTTTAAAATAAATACAAGATTAACAAAAGCTTTAATTACTAGGACCAAATGTCCACCTTAATATCAGCTGAAAATTCCTCTATCTGAGTTCGGGTAACTTGGATTAGGAATTTGCATCTTTTCGGGTGCGTCAACTGTAAAATAAATTCACAATATTTGTAATGTTACATATTGTAGACGTACCCTTATCCTAAATGAAGTGGGGCTGGTTAACAAATTTTGAATGTGGACGTAGACGTGATACATTAAACTTTCACTGAACCATTTCACTTGGTTTTAATTAGGTTTATACATCTACACTGTTTAATACTGTCTTCCAATTGTTTCTTTATTACTTCTTTCTGAAGGTTACAAAACTAAAGCTTTCTTACTGTAATGTGTTATTTTATTTAATCCTTATCTATCCTACACATCCTCCAGAATTAGCTGGGACAGAATATTTTGACAGATTATTGGATAGCATTTGTTTATGAAGAACAATTACCCCTAACTACATAACTAAGAATCTATTCAAATTTGTATTTCGAATTTAGTCAAAAGTAATTAACCGTATATTTAGTACATATGGATAACACAGACTTGAGGCACACAAAGTCAGGTCTATATACTTACTTATTTCCATCCATCTTCATTGAACATTTCTTTGTGACTTTTTTTTTTAACCTTCTTACACCCTGTACTTTACCTCAATTTTTGTTTTTGTTAGATTTATTATTTTAAGATAAATTTGAGTTTAACCCTTAAAATAATTGTGCGTTGACATGCGGGAAGAAATTTTGATTTAAGTTGTAAGGCAAAATCAGATACAATGTATTATTAGTGGATAACAAAACAAGGGAATATTGTTTCCAGGAATAAAATAATTTACAATGTTGTATTTATCTTTAATATAAATTTTAAATTTTGTATATATATATTATCATTTAAATAATTTTTTAATTCAATTATATTCCAAGAATTGAAAAACCTTGATTCTTTGGTGGATTAAATTAGCGCTTAAGTAAATAACAAAACTGTTTTAGTAATTAAAATTTTTTAAATAAACACATAAATAAAAGCAAAAGAAATTAATTTGAAAAGTTTTAATTAAATTACCTTAGTTTAAATAAGCAGTAGTTAACATTTTATTTAACATAATATTTAAAAGGTTATTTAATTCATTTAGATTAGTTAATTGGACAGTCGAGTTTTTTCAAATTTCCTGCGTGTTGCATGAAACTGATTTTTTCCAAGAGGGTTTTCTAAAATATTTACAAAGCTTTCATTACCTATATATTTAATCTGAGATGTAATGAACACATTTCAGCTGGCATACCTTAAAATTCATTAAGTTATCCAATAAAAACAAAATCGCACTTTACAGCAGAACTACAACACCACAATTTAAGCAACCTTTACAACTCTCAATAAAACTTAGTTAGCTAATCAGAGTATCAACTAGATAGACAATACGTTACCAGGAGATGTTCAAAGATTTGCACTATAACATAGACAACATGGAAAATACTAAGGTTATGGGAATAAAGAACATCAATACAGATACCATCAAATTGGAAGTCTTCAAAATAAGAAAGACTGAATAAGAATATACGAAATATTCTTGCCCAACTTCATAAGTAACAAAGACGTATGGGGATTCAAGGGTGAAGAAACAGTTGCTTTGAAGAGAAGCAACAAAAATAACAAGAAAGACCCTTGAATGGAACCTTCTAAACAGCGGAAGGCAAGATCTCCCAACATATGCTGACATGTTTAATATCATTCATTACGATAATCATTAAATTAAGGAACACACTTCCATCGAATATTTTCTTCTTTGACATATATTTTCCAAAAAGAACTTTCTGGATTTTCCTAGGATTATAAAATAAATTATTTTACATCCTTCTAGAAAATCCATCATACTTTTATGAATCGTTGTCTTTCAAGAATGAGAATAACACGTTTTTCACATCATATTCTTCAGTTATTTTAAAAAAAAAAATTCCTTAGCAACTGTTTGGAAAAAAATTAAAGTTAGAAAATTCACTTATTTTAATAAGATTACAAAAATATTCCATTTTTCTTGAATTTGAACACCAAACAAATACAAAATAATAAGTAATATAAATTTCCAAAATGAATTACAAAACTTTCAATAAATTTTCAAAATAGAAAAGTAAACAATGTCTGAAAAGTTTTTATTCTTTTGTAAAATTATTTTTTATTTAAAATAAAAAAAACAAAAATTTCAACTGTTAAAGAATTGATAAATATAAACTTTTCCGAAAGAAAATTCATTAATAATTATTTATTTCCAATTTTCGAAATTATTTATTATTTAAAAAAAAACTTTAAAACTGTCAAATTGCACATTTATTCCAAAACCATTTTCCCCAGCCCTGGTTTTCATATTTCAAGACTTTGTATTTTCTTCAATTTTAAATTTTTAATTTTAAAAATTTTGTTGAAAATTCTTTAAGAAAATTTCATTTCAATTCAAAGCAGTGCTGCAGCAATAGAAGACAGGAAATACCGTTAGAAAAGTAATCATTTTTAAGTAGAAATATTTCTTTAAAAGTAATTACTAAATTCAAAATACTTAAGATACTTATAAAATGTATTAAATAATATTTCATAATGTAAAACTATCTATAGTTATATATAAGTTATTTTATGTACTAAATACGAAAAAAATATCTTATAAATATTGTATATACATTATAGATATTATATAATATGGTGTATCTTAAAGAATATTTTAGTTGAAAATTACTTTCTTTAAAATGATCCCTTGGGTTGTATTAAGAAGTTCTTGTAATGTTGACTATTAGTCATTAAGTCATTTAACTAATAAATTTTAGTTATATTCAACTAAGTAAATCGTTTTAAAGTTATTATAATTGCAGCGTTTTAAAGTATTTCTTAATATTGAAGACTTTGACAACTTTAAGTGTTTTACAACCCATCATAGGGGTATATCTAAAAGATGGAAAACTTAATAAAAACTGTTTTATGACACTGAACCAGACCTCAAATATATCACTGAAGAGTAGGGCGAGTCTAAAATATTTAACCTAAAAATTCAAGTCTAAATAAACATTTAAATTGATTTAAGTTTAAAAATAAATCTCCAAATTGTAATCAAGAAAAAAAAATAAGGCGGCTGACACACAGCAAGTGAAAAAGAGAAGTGCCTACGATTAAATTGCTGGAAATAATTACAAATAGGTTAATACCAATATAAGTTCCCATATAGAAGAGCGATAAGCGTTCGGCAAATATTATTGAACAATTTCAAAAAAAAAATCTCTGACTCACAATCTGTGTGCTCGCATCCTAATAGATATGTCTTGCAGCGCCTTGTATACGATTTTGTATAAGTGGTAGGCTTTAAAGATAATTAAATTGACTTCAAGTTTCAACTATATTTCAAGTCAAGCTAGAAAAAGGACTGCAACACAAGCGTCAGACAAACTTCATTTTTATTTCAAAATCCATTAGAAAAAAATAATAAATTCGTAGAAAACTTTTTCCAATGCAGTTTTCTTCCATTTTGCAGAGTGTATGTTTTTTTTTTTTTTTTTTTGTGTATCCCGAAGGTGGAAACTAAGAAAAAATTCAAATAAATTAAAAATCTACCACCCAATCGTCATTAAAAATTAATTTGAACGACCTTCAACCATTAATGTTGAGTGCAATAGAGTAGAAAAAAAAAAGTTTTCTAAATAGAGTGTTAAAGTGCAAGAATAGTGTAAAAGAGAAGTGAAAAATAAATATTAAAAAAATGCATGGCACATCAAAAATTAAAAAAAGAAAACAAACAGGAAAGCTAAAAGAAAATTGGAAAAAAAAAAGAAAAGAACTTTAATGATTAATGATCATTACGACACCAGAGCAATTGAAAATAATTACCCTGTAAAAACAATTGTTGTGGTTATAAATTAAAACTCTAGTACTTGTTTGCTTTAAGAAAACACACTATGAAATTAAAAGTTTTGTTGTAATAACAAATTCTCTTTTATATCATCAAAGGTAAATGGCCATAGAATAGTTTATAGGTTACTGTTGAATTTGCAACTTCTTTCAAAAAGCAGTGGGCATCCACTAATTCTTTTCTGCTGGATCTGTCCATGTGTCGCACTAGTGTCTTAATTTTTGCTCTTAACTCAAGCAATTTCTAAGTTTGTGTCTTTAGGCAATTACTTTAGATCAAAGTAGCGCAATGCGGTTCCATCCGAATATCCAGCAAATTTTTTTGGAACCTTTGTTAAAGAAGAAACGTATTTAGTTTGTAAATTTGCTGATTATTTGCTAATATCTCGAATAATACTGTTGCATCTAAATCAGTTCAAAGTTTGCACTCCCGTTGAAAATGTTTGACTTTATTTTTCTTGAAATCTGAGAATACTAAACAAAGAACTGCCGAATATCATTCTTAGACCTCTTAAATTATAATAACATTTATCATCAACTACTAAAGCTTTAAATTTAAAAAAATTATATTGATATCAATCTTTTATCTCATCTAATATAGTATATCTTTAAATTTTTTTTTTAAATTATAAATTTTAAATTGTTTCTCTTTTTAAATTGTGCTTTTGTTGAATTCCACGCTTCGGAAACTTTTTATACATTTGTCTCCATTTATTTTTTTTTTTTATTTTTCAATTGAAATATGGCACACCCTCTAGTTTTATTTATGACTTTAATATCATTTAGAAACTTAATACCAAAGCAAAAAAAAAATAAGTATCAACAATATTATATAAAAGTGTTTTTAAAGTTGCTATGGTAACAACATCAAAAGAAATTATTAGTGGAAACAATAATTTAAAAAAAATTAATAGCAGAGATACATAGTATTGCGTATTAAATTGCAGAAAAAATTTAAAAATTTATTAAAAAAAAAATGCAAAATTATGGAATCAATTTTATAACTACAAAACTACAACTAAAAATATAAGTAATATAACTACAAAACCACAACTGGAAGTTTGTATATACATACATATACCTTTGTTTAATTATATATTGAAACTGTTTAAAAATTTAATTTAAATATTATTTAAAAACAAATTAAACGTCAAATAAATGCATGCATCCACATTTGAACGCAGCAGAAAAATTAGTGATTTTTAGTATTAAAATAAGAAGTGGTAAATGAAAATATTCAAATAATTAATATATTGACTTCTGCGACTAGAAAACCTTGATTAAATGTATGGGTAATATAAAAGCAGTTGGGAATCAGTTATTTAGTTAATGGATTAAAATATATCGTAAGTAGATGTTATCCTTTCTGATTCTTGAAATGAAGAAATTCCATGGCAATTTAAGAAAACATATAAGTTCAATTACTTATCCAGGTATTGAATTGCGGTACTTAAGTTCAACAAATCTTTTTAAATTAACACTTTTGAAATGATCTTTTACAATGATATTTACATACTTGTTGTAGTTTTGTAGTTATAACTTCAGATTCAAATTTAAAATTTAATAGTTTTATAGCGGCAGCACATTCGTGCAAGTAATTCTAAGTTCTACTCTACTACACTTTGACCGTTATCTTTCAATATGTACCTAGAACAAATCCCAAGCACACAATTTAATGTCTTTCTGTATTTTCCATTACTGTATATACATTGTTGTATATATATATATTTTAGAATATGTTTTGCATGATTGGAAAAGTTGTGCGAAAAATTTAATTTTTATTGCAGAATTTTTGCGTTACTATTTTTTTTTTTGGATTAAATTTATATTCAAAAAATGCATTAAAAATATTTGGAAATTGAAAAAAAAAAAGTTTCTGTTCTTTTCCAGATTCAGTTTTTGTTCTCTTACATTCTCAGCAAAAAAAAAAAACCAAAAAAAAAACAAATTATTCGCGATTTACTACTAAACCTTTGTTCCATTATTGCGCAAAAAAAAATTTATTTTTTAAATTCAAAAAGAATGAAAAAATGTTTGCGTTGTTTTAAAACTATTTTCGTTTGAAAATTTTTTTGTTTGACTTTTAGAGTAAAAAATAAAAAGAACAGAGACAAAAAAGTATTTTAAAAACATAGCTATAGTCGTCTCGTAAATTTTTTTTTTTTCAATAAAAAAAGACACTGAAATCACCATTAACCCACGTTAAATGCATACTTTGTGCTGCATACATAATATTATAAATTTTTACAAAATATTGTTATTCCTATTCTGTTTTATAAAATACGACCCAATTATGTACGCAGCCATAAAGTTTTTGAAAGTATGTACAGTTATATTTTGAGATATTTTTCTTTTGCCAAAAAGATCTGTTTTATATCTTCAAAATGATTTTACTTGTAGAAAGAATCTTCGGGTTCAATATTCTATTAAACTTTATCAAATAATTTACAAATTGAAAGTTTTTGAAGTTTTATGATTATTTAAGACAAAAGTTTGGCTTACAAATTAAAATTAATGTAATAAATATTGTAAATTTTGAAATAAGTATTATGTTAGTGTATTTAAAAAAGAAATATGAAAGGGTTTAGATAAAAGTTACTAGAGACGTAGCCACAACCATAATCAGTTTCATTGTAAACCCAAATTGCCGTACAAATTTAAACAGCAGAAATTTATTTTGCAACTTCCCGGATTTGGTGCTCGGGTAAAACATAACTACTTAAAGAATATCCAAGCTCCCTTGTTTGTAGCATAGAACTTCTTCCCATAAGATTCTTTATTATAAAAGCAGAGCCATATGTCAGAGTCAAAGGAGTTTCTTGATATGGCTACAGTGAAAGTGGTTGCAGACTACGGAAAAGTAAAGTGCGCTAAGCTTTTTGATTTTTGGAAATAAAATTCGAGTTTTGGCCATTTAGGATTATTAGTAATTAGAGACTTACAGGGTAAGCAACCAACCTGTTTGTCCACTTTAATGTTTAGGAATCGTTGAATGGAAAACCAAGAAGACTTGTTGACTTCTCAGAAGACAAAAACCCAGAAGACAGTTGACTTCCATACTTTAAAGATAAGGTGATAATGCGTTTCATAATTTGAAGGTACGGTTTATAAAGAGCTCTATAGTTTGACATATGTGATTGAGCTGCTAAGCGTGTATTACGTCAAAAGGGTTGAAATTTATTTCTTGAAACATAATGTTACTGATCGCAGCGAATAATAAACTGAAGAAGATAACCATGGGTTATTCCCCAAATGTTAATATCTACTTTTAAAGGGCTAAGGGGCAATATGTATTGCTCCAGTGAGCTCCTAAATACATTCCCGTTCTTTTATTTTTTTTAAAATTTCTAATATTTCTAATATTATAACTTTTTTTTGTAATACTAAAACATAATATTAATACAAACTTTTAAACTTTCCAACCAAATTAGTTTAAAAAGTTTTTAAATTTAAAGTTTGTTTTTAATTTAATTATTTCAAACATTAAATTTTATACCAAAATGTGGAAATTTTAATTTCGACACATGCTTTGATTCAATAATTTTGTTAAATAACCACATATTATATAATTACAATTATATATAAGTACATATATATACATGTATATATGTATTAATTACATAATGCTTCTATAAGAAAATTATACTTTAAAAAAAAAGGCTACTTTAAATTCATAGAAAGTTTAAACAGCCATTTAAAGTAATTATATAAATTTGCCCCAAAAGTGTGACACTTTTACACTTTTTAACAGTTTCACTACATATAAAAAAAAAGTTTTTTTTTTTTGGGTTTTTTTTTTTTTAATGAAATCTCAATTCTTTAAAAAGTTTCCTTCAGAACAGTCATAAATGTCATCAAATTAAAGGGATCACAAAGAAAAGTAATAACAATAATAATAAAATCTAAGTTCCAATTATAGTATTTTATGGAAACAAATATATAATTATATTCTATAGTTATATAATAATTATTTATTTTATTTTTAGGATAAAGGATCAGCACAAGATAAATTTTTTATAGTACCCTAACAGTGATGATCGTAGATACTTAGTCATACTTAATTATCAAAAGCGTCATAACGGTTTTATTTTTTACAGAAGGGTTTGGTGATTTGATACAGATCGTGACAAATTTCAATTAATCTCCTATGAAAACCAATATTTGTAAAAATGTCAGCTAACAGAATCCCGGCAAATGAGAGTTTAGGGCTTCTACTTGCCATCTCCATCTTAAACGGTCTTTCGGTGTTATTTTTAAATTCTTCCATTTGGGATTTCATTGGTTGAAGCCATTTACTACTATGCATCTCCAGGTATTATTTGGACGCCCGTGACTTCTACATCCTTGAGGGTTGTGAATTATGTTGTTGTGATTTATTCTTAGCGTATAGCTTATCCAGCTTAATTTTTTTTTATTTGTTGCCTCAGCATTGATTTTTTTCCTGTAATTCTCCATAGACCTTCGGTGCTTATTCTGGCAGGCCAGAATATTCTACATATGATGTGTAGACATTGATGAATTAAACACCGAAGAAGATAAGCATGGGTTATTCCCTAAATATATTTTTGTCTCATAAAGTTAGATATCAGGTATGTTTCGCTGCCATATAGATGGAAGGATTTTTACAAAAACATTTAAAGTCTTTGGATTTCTTTTCATGGAGATCTGGGAGTTTTTCTACATAGGATCCTATACAGTCCGAAACCTGTCCAGGCTTAGTTGAGTCTGTTGCTGACATCTCATAACAATTAGATGAAACAATTAAAGCAAAACTGCAAATGTAAAAATCCCCACTTTTTTAATCAATTGATTTAATCTTATTGGTAATACGCTAAAACTTATAAAGGGTCGTCATTCAACTACGAGTACTAAGCTATTTGATAATACTGACAAACTTATTTTAGTGAGCAAAGACACTATACAATTAAAAGTGAAAGATTTTAAAATTTTTCTAAAACATTATGACGACTACAAAACTGATGATAACAATTAAGTTAATAACAGTTTAAAAATAGATATAACTCATTCCCATTGGGGTTTGGCTTCTTATGTAATAAACACTTTCAATATATAAAATATATACATATTATATTAGTTATATTATATAATATATTACATAATATGCAAAATATATTTTAAATATAACAAAATCAAAGAAAATTTTTCTAGAATTATAAAAAAAAAAACTTAAAGGATAACGTAAAAAAAAATATTCCGTTACGTTGTTATAAAAAACATCCTAAGAAAAAAAGCGAGAGATTAAAAGATGATTTCAATTAACAAATAAAAAAAGGATTTTTCTTAGTATAAGAACCGACAAATGACAAAAAATAACAGTATTATTACGGTTTTAGTTCTAAAAAGATTAATCGTAAATAGGGTTGAAGAATAATATTTTGCTGTGTTTTGCAAATCCTTGTAATCAAATAAAAATTGTTTTAGAAACTTCAAAGTTTTTTTTTTTTAATGGGACAATCTTATCCTCAATTTAATTGTCTGTGTAATATTTTGTCTCCTTCTAAATTTAAAATTTCTTTGCAACATTAACACAATTTTTTTTAGTCTTTTATAAGACTTTGAGTTTTTGTTTGGATATCAAAGTTTTTATAGCCATTTTTAGGACTTTTATTAAAAAATATTAAACTTATTTAAAAAGTTTTTAAAAGTCTCTTCTTTTAATGTGCTAATTATTCAAGTGCTGATCCAGTAAGGCCGTCTGCATATTGAAACAAGTAGAGTGTTAGATGTAGAGTATTTGTTAGATTTAGAGTATGTCCTTAGATACATTTATATTTATTTTAAATAATTAATTATTGCTATTAATTGTTAGTACATAGGATTTTTTTGGAAAATTTTCTATAAATTTTAAGAATCAATCAAAGTTTAATTAAGAATTTGTCTAGACAATGTATAATTCTAGAAGCCCACTGAATAGCCCAGTAGTATAAATAACCTACTGAAGAATCTAGTAGTATTACAAGACTACTTAAGAGTGTAGTAGTATTACAGGACAAAAATCTCCTGAAACTTGAATAGTAATATTATAGTAGTTAACTAATAATTGATACCTAAAATGATATTATTTTTAATTCATTTTATCTGTGAGTTATAAGCATAAATTAAAAATTTTTGGTCTGTACTTATACAGCATTTTTTAGTAAAAATTCAGGTATTTATTTACTAAATATTGTCCGGTATTTACCAAATGTATTTAGATATTTACTAATAATATATTCAGGCTTTTGTTTAATATATTCAGGTATTTACCAAAAAAATTTAGATATTTATTTTTATGATTCAGATTTTTTTTTTAAAATTTAGAATTTTTCAAATAAATTCAAATCTTCTCTTTTTAAATTCAGGGATTTTTATTTTAAGCTGGGAAAGAAATTCCATAATTAACAAATGCAAATTATCAGAATTACCAATGGATGTCAAAAATCATACAAAACTGAAATGTGTATAAAGTCAATTAAGATTTTCACCTGCAACACTCCCACAACAATGTTTGGTGATTGTAACAATTGGTTTTTCAATATGGTAATGAAAATTGGCGCTACTTGGTTATAGGTTAGGATTTAATCAGTATTCAAGTGATTTGTTGCATGATTTTTTAAACTTATTTGTAATTTTCAATATTTTTTAATTGGTCTTAATTTCCGTTTTAATAAAAATCTCTGAATTTCAAAAAAAAAAATCTGAAATTTATTGGAAAAAATCTGAATTTCAATATAAAAAATTAAATCCTGAAACTATTTAGTAACAAAAATCTGAATATGTAAAAATATAACTGAGTTTCGTTAGTAAATATCTGAACATATTTGGCAAAAGCTGAATATATTTGGCAAAATCTCAATATATTTAGTAAATATCTGAATACATTTGGTAAATACCTGAATTTGATCAGAAAATGCTATATATAAATCATTAAATCAATTAATAGAATCTAATCATGAAAGGAAGCTTAATTTTGGCTTCTTATCGAAGCTTTCTAATAAGAGGCACACTCTTACTATTAAACCAACTCACCGTTATGCTTTAGTACCGTTATGTTACCGTGCTACTGTGTTAATAATAGATGACTTCAATACAAAATATTTCTATATTAAAAATCGACTTTTTTCTATGGATCAAGACTTTTTGTAACTAAAAAGCAAAAATGATGTATATTTTAATCCTTGAAAAACAAAACCCAAAAGTTTTATCCTAATAATTATATAAAAAAAAAAAAAATAAAACAAAAACAAAACAAGAAAATTATCAAGGGTCTAAAAACAATTTATTTTAAATGTGTCCCAAAAAACACTTTTAAAAAAATTAATCTTTTGAAGGTTGACTTAATTGTTATTTTTATTTTTTTTTTTTTATTATTTATTTTTTTTTTTAATATTAATTTTAACAATATTAAAAATTGACATTTTATTTTTTTTTTTCAAGGACATTCTTGAAAATATTCTTTAATTTTTCCTTTTAAAATCTATTATTGAATTAGATTTTGTTTGCACAAAGTGTTTTCTGTTTTTTCATTTAAATTGCATTTTGATCCTTTATCCCAAAATAATGTTATCCTTTTTTGATTTTATTTTTTTTTTTTGTAGAAAGTAAATTTTCAAAAAAAAAGAAACCAAATTTGATGCAGTCTGATGGGGTTAATTAAATAAAATTAATGGCAAACAAATGACAAAATTGGTGCTTTAATTTCTTTTTATGTGTTTTTATTTAATGTTTGCTCATCGTTTTGTATCATGAACTTTTACGTCTTTTATAATTTTTGTATTTTGGTTTTAGATAATTTTTCTTGGAAAATTTTATAAAAAATTTCTGGGAATTTTTTGTGATAGGAAGAGTTGTTGAAAATAAAAAGGAAAATTTTAAGAAAATTTTACTTAATTATTAAAATGGTTGGAAAACCTATCGCTTAAACCATGAAAGAAATAATCAAAATTTTAGTTGAGTGTTGATTTTATCAAATACTTTAATCATTTTTAATTCATATTTTCAAAAGTCTTACTAAACAACAGTGGATAACAGTGGTTAGAATGCCGATATTTCATTCGAGAGACCAGAATACAAAAAATTTTTTTATCTGACTCTTATTTTTTATTTCGACTCGACTCAGCTCCTATTAGTCATTGGGTTCAATATAATCACTAATTAATAATTCTTTAAATACAATATATTGTTATATTCAGTTTGTAATATAACGTGGGAACCTAAAATATAGTTGTTCCCAAATGTCATTTGACACCCTAATTAAAAGATCTAGTTAAGTTCAACATAGTATCTAATACATAAATATTTTCTTAATTTTATTTTGTAAGAAGTCAAAAATGCTGACGAACAATAATTTAAGCTTTACATTTAAGTTTATGAAAAATGTAAGAAATAGAATAATAAAAATAAAGTTTAGTTTTTTTACAGAACTCTAAACGCTGAAGTTTATTTTTATATACATAAATTGTTTAACTAAATAATATAACTCACAGATATATTAGAAATATCTTATAAATTAAATTTTAAAATTGTTAAAATACATAAAAAATCACATTGTATCTATTGATAATCTATGACGTTTCTATATCAATACTAAGCCTACTACTATCGTATGTACTAATTTTGTATCGAATTCATTTATCGAATTCTAATAATTATAATATGTGCCACATCATTGAACAGTTAGAACCTAAATAACGAAAAATGTTATAATATATTGGCATATAGACGTATCAAAACCTCGCGAATCAAAATCTAGTACTTTTATAAATCGCGCGTTTCATAAGCTCGCGTGCCAAAATCTTGTGTGGCAAATTCGTTTAAAGTAAAGTTTATGATTTTGTTGTTGAAATACTATATATATGCAGGACATATAATTATAGATGATTTTAGAGCTGGTTTCAGGGTTTTAATAATTTGCTTAATTGGAGTTTGAGGTGGCAGCCCTCACTATTTTAAGGATTTTGTAGTTGAAATATATAGGTAGAAAATACAATTAAGAACGATTTTAGAGTAAAATCAGAGAGTTTTAAAATCAGAGATATACGCTTTTTCCAGAATATTCATAAATTATGTAAATGTGAGATTCACAATTACGATGGATTTTAGAGTTGGATTCAAAAATCAGAGAATTCCATTTCCCAAATTTTTTTCGCTGTTTCAGCATTAAATTGTAAAACGCGAGATTTTGACAGACGAGATTTTGAAACACGAGATTTTGAAATACCAGATTTTGTACCCTACCCTAATGTATCTCATATATCGGTCAATCGGTTTCTTGAATAAAAAAATATTTGCTTCTTGATCTAGGTGTCAAAGGTAGTGCAATGGTTAATTCTTTCAGGCGTAAATGTTAGATTGAAAGATCTTAGACTTTTCAAATTATATTTTCCATTAAAAGGACAATTGCACGTAAATGGAAGTCCAATTTTTGAAAAACTTCTGTAATATAACTGTAAAAGTAATCCAAATAACAGTAAATTTAAGTATAAATATATTCAATTCCAGAGAACTTTTGTTCTTTTTTTGTTTTACAGGACGGATAAAAGTTTTCGTTGTCTTCTAGTCTTAAAATGTTAGACCTGAAGGTGCTGTTGCAATGGAACATGTTACGCTGCAGTAGTCATGTATATAAATAATTTCAAATCTTTATAACAAAAGTATTGGATATAAATTTAAATGAATTGAAGGAACTTTTGCAATAAATTAAAAATTAAACTTAAATATTTATTTTTTAATTTTAAGACGACAGTTCAGTGATATTTTAAGACTCTTTATACTATTAATTATTAAAGGTCAAACGGTCAAAAATGACACTTATAAAAAAGTCCCTAAATACTGGAGACAAGTTTTTATATCGTCTTATTCTTATTTAAATGAAAATATTCAATTAAAATTAAAACAGTGTTATTTTTTAAATAACCAAATTATATATACGAGTATAATATGGATTTACTTGTATACATTAACCTATATTTAATTACATTCATAATAATATGCTGACAAATTGTTTTGTATTTTAATTACAATTACTGTTTTTTTCTTAATTCTTTATTTACAATTTTGTTTGTTATTTTTTGGCATGTTTTTTATTTTGTGTGACAAAAACAGGACTTTAAATATATTTTGTTGACTGCACATACATTATACTTTATTGTTTTTAATGTTTGTTATCCCTTTGAATTAATTATAACCTTTTATTTCATTAGAATGTCAATGTACGGGTTGTACATATGTTTTTCTCTTGAGATACAAATCATATACAGTCAAGTGGAAAAATAACGGTATTTGTTAAAAAAACATAAATTCAATTTTCGAAAACAAATTGATGTTTAACTTGACCTTTATAATGAAGAGTTTAAGGTAAACGTAATGCATTATCTCTAATCTCTATAGTTCTACGCCAACAAAGCTTAGTTGTTTTACAGTTGTCTCTCCTGCTATGTGTGGCGTAGAAGGTTATTCATAGTATGTTTATTGATTCTTGAACTTCTTAGATGGAGGCTTCAGTTTCTTGAAGTTTTAACTTCATTCTGTTTGTCTAGGTGTCGGGAAATATCGGATGCTTTTGCAAAGTGTAGGACACAACAAATATTTAGAACCTCCATCCAAACTCAACGCAATCCTCAATCCCTAAACCTAAACTTAACGCAATCCCCAATCCCTCTTTTAAGGTAATTAAAGCTTATCGTAAAGATAATCCCATCAATTTTTTTGATTAATTGTTTCCGAAAAATTTCCCAAGAAGACCCTCGTTTAGCGATAAATGTATTATACGATACTCTGACCGGCCTTTCCTTTGTACCACAAATTGGATCATAAAATTATATTATAGAATTACGGTTACAATATCAAATGTTTTACATTAATGTGTTTTATTTCATATTGTAATGATGGAGACACGGTAGGCTAATGTTCCTAATAAAGCTCAAGAAGCGTCCGAATTATAACTCTTTAGTGAGAAATCAATTATTTTATAGAAATCTGTGGACTTATAGTTATAATAGCTGCATATTATTTGACAGTCGACGCTTAATTTAATTTTATAGAATTTATTATGGCCCTTTTATTTCACAAAGAGTATTCTCGATTCAAATACAAATAGTGGACTCTGTGATTGTGGTGATTAAAGCAAACAAAAAAATTGTATTGGTTGGAGTCTATTTCTAACAATTTCCAGTTTCAAAAAAAAAAAACAATATTTTCAACCCTGTACAACATCCACGATTCATGTTAGTGTCAGTAGCTAGCTGCAGTTATGACTTTCATAATAATTTCCAAAATTTTCATTAGCTCTTATTATTGAAGAGTCACAAGGACTTAAATACGAAAAATATTGATATAATTCACTGTTTCTATTAAATAACTGTAGTTTTTCCATAAAAAGCCGTTATTGATGTATCATTTTCAAAATCACCAATTCCCCAACTTCAATTTGAGTTCTCACAATTGTCTCATATCTCTTACCGTTAGTCATCTCTTACTTGAGATAATTATCTAAGTATAACTTTTTTCCAAATACTTTAATTTTGTCCATCACTGTAGTTTCAAACATTAAAAATTATTTTTAATATATTATGTATAAATTTATTGTTTTCATTTTATTTATCTACATTCTTATATAATATATATCTACCCTACTAATGTATTTGATTGTCTCTTAAATAATATATTATGTATATGTACTGAGTAAATGGACTGGATACTTAATTACAGGATTGTGTCTTGCTTTTCTTCAACAAAACGGATAGGGTGAACAATTTAATGTACACTACATACACTACATATGAATGGAAAACTATATAATATTGTGAATGGAAGAAATGATAAAAAGTTATTTAAAATATGTATGAATAGATTCCCATGGGTTTGAAGGAACCGAAAATTCTTACAAAATTTTCTTTTGATGTTTTGAACAATTGTTCATTTTAAATTTTGGTGTTGTAAAAGTTTTCAGTAGTTTTATTGCTTTAACATTGAATTTGGGTCAAGTAAGTTAAAGTTTATTATGATTTTTTCTGGAAAAGTTTTTATGTACTATTTGATTTAAAATTTTGTTGTACATAAGTACAAATCATAATTTTTGTAATTTAAGTACAAATACATTCATGCACTTGAAAACTCGAAAATTTTTAAAGAATATTCAGGAGTTCAAGAGTACAAGAATTGCTGAAGAACTTAGTATATTTTTTAATTAATCAAAATTTATAATGCATTAAAACTTTTTTTATAAGTTTTTATATTTAATAAGTTTAAAATTTAAATATAAAAATTAAAAAATTATTTTTTTTCTAATTTCAGGTAAGTTCCAACAACTTTTACAAGCACCTTGTCATATAATATTATGAATTTTATCAGAAATCCAGCCAGCAAATATTTAAAATGGGTTGAGTCTGAAATCTCGGTTTAGTAAATTTCGTTTTAGAAAATCTCGTTTTAGTAAATCGCGTTTTTAGAAAATCTTGTTTTTAGAAAATCTCGTTTTAGAAAATCTTGTTTTTAGAAAATCCCTTTTTTTATATTCTGGATAATTTTGGTTTTGAATCTAAATCAAAAGTCCTTATAAATCCAGATTTTTAAATTAAAAAAGAGATTTTCTTAAAAAACGAGATTTTCCAATCAAAAACGAGATTTTCTAAAACGAAATTTTCTAAAAACGAGATTTTCTAAAAACGAGATTTTCTGAAAACGAGATTTAATAAACCGAAATTATGAACCGAAATTGGACATTTAAAATATTTTCAATAATTGATAATTTATAACGGTATGAGGTAAATATTAATTTAAATTATTAATAATATTTAATCTTCCACTCTTCCATTTGAAATCAAAGAATTCTAATATATTGTCCAACAATCTGTAGTTGGTATCATTTTTAAATTCAATGAGAAGGCTAAAAATAAAGTTGAAATAAAAACAACTTAAGGTATAATTATTTAAAAATATATATAGCTATATATATATACATAATATATATATACAAAAAAATTTAAGAGCCTTTACCCATACTTGGAAAATAAAAATTGTGATTCAGTTATCAAAATGATTTTATTTAAGAATGTTCTTAAAAAAAAAAATTTTGTATATGTATACAATTTATATTTGGAAAAAAGAAATATGGCTGTCAACTGAGCTATAATAATATTAAATTAAAGTACCAAAAAACAAAAAAAAGAGAAAGGAATACAATTTTTTTTTTATTCAGTCTCTTTCTCTAAAATATGGGACCAAAAATAAAAATGAAAAAAAAAATTAATTTCCCTTTATTGTTTTCAAACTTTACACAAAAAATTTATCATTGTGATAAAATAAATTGTTACAATTTTCCTGAGCAAATTTTAGGTGCTATAAACGTTTAGAATACCTCCAGCGTATTTACGATTCGAATTAATTAAAATTGTTTTTGAGTTAGCATTATGAACTTTTGAATGAGTCTAAAATTTCATGATAAGTTAATCTATTTCATATACCTTTTGAGACAGTGTCAGCAGCGGCAGATTGCATCAAGACTTATCACTAATCAAATAATAATTTTTTTTGATAAGTGATTAGCTTTTAGTAATAAAAGATCATTGGATTGCTGTCAAATATGGTTTTGGTGTAACAAAAATTTATGAAAAAAATTATAAATTGATTATGAAAATGAAAAAATTTATAATTTTATTATTTGATAAGTGATAAGTTGCTGATACAATAGGCCCCATAATTCTTTAATTTCGGAATACATCATCTGAAACGGACTTTTTTAACTGTATAAAGTATGTAATTCTTTAGTACGGCGATAGGCCTATCTGTGTCATATAATCTATCTCAGATAACAGCCTAATGGATTCCAATTCTACAGGACTTTCTTCATTTAGAGTTTAACATATGGATTAAAGTCTTGCAAAATGGTGCATACAAAGGATTTTGAAAAAAGGATTAGTATATTTGAACATAGCAATGTCCTAATGACGAAAGTTATAGATTTTAAAATTTAATTTATTAATTATTTAATAAAATAAAAATTCATAACCTACATCTAAGAATGTAGTTAAAGTATTATACCGTAGTTAAAGTGAAAACTACAAAGTCAGATCCATATTTAATTACAGAACTAGAACTGATTACTTTATATTTAGATTATTACTATGTAAGGATCTTATCTTTAGGTCAGTGCTGAAAAAGCCATCCTTTTGTTTTGAAAAAATCTATTATTCTCTATAAAATATTCCAAGTTATATCATATGATCATATTCTGTTGGAGCTGGGTTCTGATTTCACCAATAACTTATCACTAATGAAATAATCATATACCGTAAAATTCTGAATACAGTACCCCCCCGAATAAAGTACCCCGGGTACACTAATTGGATTTATTTTTTCGCAAATAAATTTCGAACTTTATATTGGAATTATGTTTTGACTGTTTTAATAAAAATTATAAATTTTTATTAAAATTTTTTATTAAAGTAATAATAAAAATTATAAATCCTAGATAAATTTGGTTTGGGTGGTTCGATGACCACAGATTTAATGTTACGTTGGATGAAAACGTGTTTCCATAAAGAGAACAGTTTTTTTTGGTATTCAAAAGTTACTTTTAATAATGGATTCTTATGGTTGCCATTTAATGGATGAAGTGACAAAAGAACTAAAGAAGCTATGCAATGCAGAGTCAATCATAATACCTCCATAAACTACATCATTTTTACAACCATTGAATGTTTCAATTAACTATCCATTTAAAAATTTTATGAGAGCTGCTTGGAATGATTGGCTTATAAATGGTAAAGAGGAATTTACAAAAAAAAGATACAGGAAAAAACCGACTTATCAAAATATTATTGATTTTACATCTTCAGCTTTAAAACAAATTTCGCCAGAAATCATTGAAAGGTCATTTGAGTGTTGCGGAGTTGGAGAGTTTGGAAAAGAAATATGTTTGGAAAAATTAAATAGTCGCCTCAAAACATTCTTAAATCTTGCGGGGACTAACATGAATCAAATATTTCTGAAATCCGAACCGAACCAAATAATACAACTTATGAGCTGGTCGGGGTTGATGAAGCTATTGCAAACTTAGCGAATTTTGATGATGATATAGAAACTATTGATGAACGTGTAATTGATAGTCAGACTTCTTCTGATGATGATGAATATATCAGCGAAACTTCCAGTGAAGTTGATACACAGGTGCTTTTCGAATTGGTTTAAATGGCTAATAAGTAATAGTTTAAAAAATTATTTAAAAAAATTAATCAGACTATATATCTTAATAAATGTATCTAGTTTTTCTATTATTAATGAATTAATGTATATTTGCAGATTTTTTTTATTATTAATAAGCTATGTATATATATTTTTTTATTTTGAATAAGTAATGTAGTTATTTTGTTTTGTGAATTATACTAATTGGTTTAATTTTATTTTCCATAATACATTCCCTATCATATATATTTGTTTTTGTTCCGAATAGTGTACCCGGGTATAGAAAACTAATTAGTGTACCCAGGTATACTAATTGGATTTATTATTTTTTCAGAATATTGCCATTTTCCAATTAGAGTACCCGGGTATTGTATTCAGAACTTTACGGTAATCATTATTTTGATAAATGGTACAACCAACCATATTTGACAGCAAACCAATGACAGCTGCAGTTTGATTAGTTAAAACAGTCGCTTATCAAAAACATATTATTTGATTAGCGATGAATGGGTTTTGCAATAGGGCCTAAGTCCCTAATCTTTGTAATAAATTGAAAATATGTTTGGCTTAAGACAATTATAAGTCTTATTCCAAAAATTCAAGTGAAATCAAAATTCACAAATTCACGGTCTTTCAAGTATCTCATAGTTAATAAGACCAACGTAAATTTAAAATTTTTATTTTATTTTACAGATTATTTATTCTTATTTTCTTTTACTTTCATTTATTTCCTTAAATTATTACGGATTGTTTTTTTTTAACAGTGGGTTGATAAATTGGTCACCAACATAAATTTCATGTTTTTAATGTTATTTTTTTTTTTTTTTTTTTTTAATTTTTGTGATTCTTTATTTTTTATTGTTTTTCTTCTCTTTTCATTTTCTTTCTCTTCTTAATAAAACCAAAAATATTTCATAATGTTAAGATATCCTTGACTTTCTACCTCAATTTATTTTTTATTGTCCTCAAGGCCGAATATTATACGATGGTGCCTCCTACAAAAAAAAAAAAAAATAACAGTTATTGAAATTACCGTTAAAAAAAATTAAAATTTCATTCTGCTTTCAAAAGACTTTTAAAAAAATTTAAAAAATTTAAAAAAAAAAAAAAATTAGTTGTATTTAGCAACTATCTGATCTCAATGTAAATTCTAGGTAAAGGTTTGATTACTGGTACTTAGTGCTATTTTCTGAACTTGTGATTTTTTTTGAAATTTCGAGACTTGAGTATGAAAGGTCTAATGATGTTTTTTTTCACGTAATACATTCGATCCGCGAAAATTCGCGCAAAACCAAATCGCGTAAAAAACTAATTTTATTGACAAAATATTTCTTTAGAGTATGAAATCGAAGTTCTTAAATCGTGTTATTTGAAATTCGATCGCGTTAAAAAATTATTGAATAATTTTTTCAAATCGCGTTAATTCAAATACGCGTAAAAAAAAAGCATTTTTGTTTTAGAGTATGAAATAATTTTTAATCGAAGTTCTTAAATCGTGTTATTTGAAATTCGATCGCGTTAAAAAAATACCTGAATCATTTTTTCAGATCGCGTTTATTCAAATGCGCGTAAAATAATTTCACGTAAAAATTCGTATTCACTGTGTAATAATTAGGTGTATATTAGGTGCAATAGAATCAATAACTTGAATATGACAACTCTACGCAAGCTCTTGGCAATGGTAATTTCAGCCATCTCAAATATATTTATAGTTAGGTACTTCAGTAGTCTCTTTTGACTTAGTTTTAAGCTGCTTGAGAAACAAACATAGTCCTATTTCAAAAGCTTTATTATTCATGACAGACAATAGCATAATCGTTCGTAAGCTTTCAATGCCGATTTTCTGCACACACACTAGATATTATTCTTTGATCTAATTCGAAACATTACAAACGTAGGACCAAAATTATAACACCTATTTTTAAAAAGCTTAATATTCATATAAATGAGAATAAAAGAGAGCAAAAAAAAAACAAATTGAATAGGAATAGAATTCCGTATACAACAAATAAATTTGTAAAAAAAAAAACAAGACACAAACAAATGAAACTGTGAAAATTATTGTATTTAGTGAGAGGAAAGAGTAGTGGAGTATAGAATTGGATTTTGACTTTGCTGACATTTTTGAAAATTTATTTATATATAATTTTTTTTTTAGGTTATTAATTTATTTTTTGTGTTTGTTATTCTTTTTTTTTTTTTAATATTTATCAAAGAAATTATTAATATTCTCATTAATAATTCAAAAAGTAAAGTGATTGGGTACTTGGACGTTGTTTTTATTTTTCTTAAAATATGTTTAAAGATGAAGAAGTGGAACAATTAAATGTATAAAATATTGTAATATATACATATATATTTAGAAATTAATATTAAACAAGTATAAAAAAAAATAAAAATTACATTGAAAACGATTAATTTGTTTGCTTTTTTAATTAAGGGCAAAATACAAACACAAATATTACAAAAACAAAAAAACCGTTATTTGTTAAAAAGAGAAAGTGAGAAATTTTTTAAGAAGATTTTTAATTTTTTTAACTTAAAATTTATTTAGAAAAATGAAAAGAGATGGGAAAGATAAAGAAGAAGAATTAGAAGAAGATAGAAATATAATATAATTGTCGTACAAAAGTGAAAATTAAAAATGAAAATGAAGAAATAGAGAGCACAAAAAAACAAAAACTAATTTTATGAAATTGAAATATAATGAAATTAAATGAAGAGATGAAGTGAAAAATTAAAAAAAAAAAAAAAGATGTCTTTTTTATATTAAGACATTTTTTATTTTGACACTTTAAATATTTCCAGATGGTTTTTAATATTAATTTATTGCTATAAGTTTGTTTATTATTTTAATTATTTATTAAATTTTTATATATATACATTAATTATAATTTTCTTTCCCAAAATTTTTTAAATAAGTTAATCGGATTTTATTTTACTGGATTTTTTTTGGAATATTTATTTTTAATTATTTATTTATGTACATTCCCCTGCTGCATACAATGTTATAAGTGAGTGGTTAAGCCTTTTTCTTTTCAGGTATATTATATGAGCTATTTTGATACAAATTTTAAATTTATTCCTAGACCTTCTAGGTATAAATTGCAGCCCTGTAAATTCTATCAATATCAAAATGATTAAATTTTTCAAGTGCTTAGTGCATTGGTTCTAATGTACAAGTTTATTATAAATATCTCCACATTATTTATAATAAACATTCAAAATTGCTAAGATACTTAATTTTTTCGAATTTTATTTAATATCTTGGTTACTATACTTTAAGATCCAATTTCAGAAATATTCTCAAAACTAAATTTAAGCTATTTGATCTTAATAAACTAATCAATATTGGTTTCTTTGAAGTTCCAACCACTCTATATACTCCTTTAGAATAGAATTAAATACCACCAGTTTTATAGTATTTTGGTGAAGTAATTGAAAAGAGCTTTAAACGGTGAAACATATATGAAGTGCGGTGAAGTAAGAATACTAAAGTCTACTCCAGCACTTGTCTAATTTTTCTGTTATGGTTCCTGGTAATCTAGATATTACTGATGCGATAGCTCATTCTTTACCAGATATATAAAAAAAATTATTTGAATTGAAATATATAACTCACATTTTATAAAAATATGTTATAAATCGGGAGTAAAACCTATTACAATATATTAATTCTTTAATAGTTGTATATACGTAAAATGCTACTTTTAATAAGATTTAACGACTCCTTGTCGTGATTGTACAAGGAGTTAATTTTGACCAATTCTAATTTATAAAAGTGTAAAATCTTTAATCCCTTAAACTTACTCCAACAAGAATTGATGGTATTCTCGGGTTTTTTTAATTAAAATATATTATGGACAAGTGATCATCATGTTCACTACGAGTTATAAAAAAATAAACCATATTATTATAAAAAATTGTATAATAGTTAAATTGTATATAATTGAAAATCTAAATAAATAAAAGATTTTAACTTAAAGGATCTTTGATACTCAATATCATGGAGATTCTGAATTATATTTCAATAGTATAAGAGAAGTTAGTTAAGAGCTGAGAACATCTACACTTATTTAACTCTTATAATTTTAATTATTTAAAGTTTAAAACCGATTTATTTATTTTAAAATTTACTTATGACTCATCACTTCTAAGAAATTTACAATTTTAATTACATCATAAGACGGCTCCTAATAATAATACTATTTTAATACGAATGCTTTCTAATGCAAAATTGTATTAATAATTTCCATTAAAATATAATGGGAATGTAATTTAGTATAAAATTCAAAAAACTTATTATAATAATTAATTAAAATTCAAAAATAAATATTTAAATTCAAAATTGTATTGAAAGTGATTACAAAAGTGTAGTTAACTACTTGAGGGGAAAAGTTATTCAAAATATTAAAATAATATTTACAACATACACTTAAATAAATTTTGTATAAAAGTCCATTTATATAAACTGAATTTGTAAATAGCTTCTTAATAATTCCAGAAACATAATGCGATTAATTCAAAATCATTTTTAATATAATGTATTAACATTATGTAATAGACCATGATATCGTTTCTTATATATTATACACAACATCTTTTGTATTTTCCATCAAATTATGTGCATTAATTTTAAGATTTTTTTTATAAAAACTTTAAGTTTCTTTTCATACATAATTAATGTTATTACATTATATTATATAAAATATATAAGTTTTATGATGGTTTATGAATTTTTTAATTTTAATCAAAAAAACAAATTAAAATTTACCAAAACAAAATCAAATCATGAATAAAACACTCTCTTTTCAAAATTTTTTTTAATATTATGGATTTTTATATAACTTGACCTGATATATTGCATACATTATGTAAAATACAAAATCATGGAACTTATATTAACTTGGAATTTAAAATTTATTTCTATTTTATTAGAGGGTCTTCCAAATAGGAGGTTTTAAATTATTCTGTAATTTTCTGTGGATTGAAATGATGTTTGCATAATTTTTTTTAAGTTATTAATATGATTATGGTAGGTACTGAAGAATTTGGTTTTATTAGTTTGTTTTAAATCCATTTATTCTGAAAAAAATTTATTGTAGGTAGGTAGGTTTTAATTAGAGAATTTAATTATTTGTCTAAGAACATAGTAGATATAAACTAATGTTCCTTGTCAAATAAATGTGGTTTTGTTATACAACTTAGGTTGAAAGCTGTGCTCTTAAGTTCCTTCAAATTTTTGTCCAGTTACACCAAAGTTTAGAAATCAAGTTTCAATTTATAGACCTCTTCACACAGAACCACTCATTTAGTGGCAGGTGGTGGAATCTATAGGATTAATAGCATATTTATTTTTAATGTTCGTTGCCGTTTGATTTTTTTTTGAAGTATAAAGTAACGAACATTACTCTGCAAATTTCGAAAAATTTGTTTTGGGGAAGCCCTTTAAATCATAAATATACTTACAAAATACAAATAACCATTTTTTCAACTAATTCAACTAAATTAAGTCAACAACAAATTAACTTTGAGTATTTTCGAATCGATTCGTAATTGTTCCGAACTGTAGTTTAAAATGCATTCGAAGATTCATAATAATCACATAATAATCACAGTTGATAACCTAAAATTAATAAAATTCCTTTTCTTTAATTAATAAAATCGATTCGTAATTTTTTCCGAAATATAATCAGCAATTCATTCAGAATTTCGTAATATTCACAAACACATAATTCGAGATATTTGTTAATCTAAACCCAATATTTCAAACACTAGCTTTAATTTAGAGTTGCATTATTTTTCTTTAAATTAAAGAAATCGATTCGTAATTTCTCCGAACTATAGTGTTTAGTTTTTAGCATTCGAAACTCATATATTTCGTAGTCACACAGTTCTAGATCTTTTAATAACTTCAAACCCACTATTTCATTGGCCCCATAAGTTTCCATTATACTCTTCTTATAGTTATTATTTCCAGAAACCTAGGAATCAGGATATTAATATAAGAAGTTGTCATGCAGATGAGTGCACTATAAAAAAAAAAAATAAAAACAAAACAAAAAACACAACTTTTGAATTAAACATTAAAAATTGTATATGTAAGCGTTATTTTTCAAAAATATTTTTATTTTAAAAATTTTTTCAACAACAAGAAAATTTTATGCAAAAAAAAAACCTTAGATAATTTTTTATATTTAATATATTAAATATATATTAAGTGTACACATATTATAAAGTATAAGTATAGAAAAGGAATACATGAGAAGAATAGAGTGGTGCAGCAATCGGATAAGTATAAGAGTATATACACGTACTTGAAATTTAAAAACTTAAGTTGCAACAGTAGCAATACTACCAACATATAATAACAATAATAATATTATGCAATGCAATATAACACTTTTAAATTTAACCCTCGGTTACTGTCCATGGGGTGTAATCCACCCAAATCAAGTTTACAAACAAAATACATACGAAAAATTGTAGTAGTTGATCTCAAACCAATATGTAATCTCGTTTTGGATATTTTTTTTTAATTTTGTGTAAATTAAATGTGGGCTTTGATAAAAAAAGACCTCGAAAAATGCAATCCAAAATGGGTCTGGGTGGATTACACCCCCGACAGTAATCTTGACACAAAATTTTTTTTACAATATGGGGTAGATTACACCCCCGACAGTAATCTTGACACAAAATTTTTTTACAAAATGGGGTATATTACACCCCCGACAGTAATATTGACACAAAATTTATTCATAATAACGAAATTTTGTATTATGGTAGATATTTGAGTTATAATTGGGAACATTTTTTTTTTTATTATTATAATATTATATTATATAAAAATAATTAGTATTTGAATTGCCATAGCTACAAAAGCGTACAAAATTAATTTGTGTGAATTGCTACAATTTGGAGGCAAAATCACAAATTTGTTTTTGGAATTTTTTTTTTAATACTGAAAACTGGTGAGATAAATTACATTAATTTAATAAAATTTTTCTCTAAAAAATTGTTCCTGTTGAAAAAAATTTTGTTAATAAACTTTTATTTGTTATATTTCTGCTTTCAAAAACAACCAATTGCAAGAACATGGCATGAAAATTATAGATTTTGTGATAATTTAAAAAGTATTTAATTTTAATTTTTTTTATTTTCTTATTAAATGGAGTATTTTTTGTTTTTACTATATATTTATTTATTTAGTTTTTAATAAAATGAAGTTTATATATCTAAATTTGTAGAATTTTTACTGATTTAATCTGGAAAAAAAATGCCTTAAGATATTTATGTTATAGCAGTTCAAATACGCATTTGAATGTATGGGGTGTTTTCCACCCCTGGATAGTAACTACGTAACGAAAATAGAGGACAGTAACCGAGGGTTAAAACATAACGACTCATCATCTTCGGAAATTAAAAAAAAAAAAATGCAAAAATCAACCGTTATTTATAATAACATTCTCAAATCATAATTTTTTAAAATGTATCATAATGTAAAATATACACTTAACTTATAATATAATTTATATTTGTTGTCTCTTTCGACTAATTCCATTCACTCTAACCATTTTATTTATTTCTTTATACTTTCTTCACACTTATACCTAAATACCTTACATGTACTTTATACCTTATATACTTACCTAGGAAATTAAAAAAAAAAAAAAACCTGAAGTATATTTTAACTTAACATATACACTAGAAAAATAAATAAATTTAAAAGAAATTAAACATAATATAATAAAATATAAAATTATTATACAAAATATAAGAACTTATTTTCTATTATTTCTATCTCTTTCTATCTCTTTCTATTTTTTTTTTTTTTGTTGAAGTTTCTTCTTTATAATCATTTTTACATAATTTATTAAAAAAAAAAAATTTTATACTCCATTATATATGCAACAGAGCGTATACCTAGCGTTTGAATTTTGAATAAAAAATATAAAAAAAAATAAAAAAAACCGTTAGAAAAGAAAATGGTTGACAACAACAAAAACAAAAAAAAAAAATATTTCAAGATAATGGGTGGTGGGAACTGAAAACGAAGAATACTTACCAAAGAATAGTAGTGCTAGATAAGAAGAGAGAAAGAAGAACTAAAGAGATACAGACTTCTTAAAAATATCATATATATAAATATATATATATATATATATATATATATATATATATATATATATATACTTATATATAATATCTGGTGCTCTGAATTAAGACCCTGCGAAATAAAGCCTCCGGGGTGTTATTTCCCATTTAATGAGAAATAACGCCTTGGGGTTCTATTTGTCATAGTAATTTAGAAATACTCTTAAATATGGGAAATAAAGCCCAGGATTTTATTTATCTTTTAAGTTGAACTAAGACTTCCATAAGAAATAAATCCCCGGGGCGTTCTCAATTACTATGAGAAATAAGACACCGGGCGTTATTTCACTTTAAAAGGGCCTTAATTCAGGGTTCCATAATACCTAACTATATACGGTATTTCTTTCCTTATTATAATTTAAAGTTTATCATATAAGTGATACTGTAAACTTATATGTAAAATAATAATATAACGGTAAATACGTAATATGTACTCAATGTTTATATTTTTTTTTATATTTTATGATGTGTTTTTTATGTGTGTGTGTTTATGTTAAACTTTATGTGCATTTTTAAAATGAGTAAATATTGCACTTTTTTACACGTATGTTCATCTATCATAATGTTATTAAATGAGAGAGAGAGAGAGAGAAAGAAGTGCAGGAATGAATAAATGTAATTTTAATGAGAAATATATATATATATATATATATATATATATATATATATATGTAGATGAAAAGAGTAAGATGATATTAAAGAAAACTAAAGGATTTTTTTTTTGGTTTTATTTAAGAAAATTTTATGTATAAAAAGAAAACACAGTTCTCTATAACGGTATTTAAATATTTTTTTTTTGTTTTTTTTTCTAAACTGTAACTTAATATCTTTTACTTGTATTTGTTTTTTACGATATATTTTGAGAGGGAGGGAAGTATAGGTAAAAGTACCAGTAAATAGGAAATAAGAATTCAACTTAAGTGCATATTATGCAATTTTTTGTATATGGAGTTTTCATAATTTTTTTTTTTTTTTAAGTATTTTCATATGTTTTTTCTCGTGGATTTTTGTTTTTATTGTTGTTTTTGTTTTGTTTTAGGTTTTCTCTGTTTTTGAATAACTAAAAATTGTATACTTTAACGGTTAAAGCGTGGTTAAAAATATATGGTAAATGTGGTTATGATGGTAAAAAACAAATATTGTGTATTTAGTATAGGTATATAATGTACACATTGAAATTATATTTTGTATTATATTATAATGAACATGATTGTGTTGTGTTACTATGTAAATATTTATTAAAATTAAGAAGTTTGAAAAAAAAAAAATCATTTAAAGTAAAAAGAAATAATAAATTTAGGGTTGCCAGTTTCATACTTCCTTTGATGTAAAAAAAATTTAATATAAATCTTATTTCAATTATTGAGTAATTAAATATTGGCTTATATCCTTCTAAGGTGCTCATATTTCTTAAATTATTAGCGAAATAATTATTCCGTTAAGAATTCCGTTAAACATAGTTTTGATTAAAGTTCAGTTACATAATACTTTATACAATTGAATATATACAGTTAGAATAGACATATTTGTATTAAGGTTTATTTGTATATATTGAATAGAGCTAATCGAAAAAAACTTCAAACCTTGGTATAAAACTTAAGATACGTTAAAAAAATGCAGCAGCTCTGACTAACTTTAAATAAGACTCTAACATTTATTTAAACTGTTATACCATTTAATATTTTGGGTATAGTTAGAAATATTTGGCCTTTGAATAAGTTTTTAACAAATGCAGTCAATAGACATTAATAGACTTTTTGTTATACGTTGTATGGCGACTATGGTTATAAGTCCTCCATTTATTGTGGGTAAGACTTATACCATAATATATTCCATTGAGATAATTAAACATGATTACATTTATTTTTTTAGGAGTTATGTTAAGCATTTCTAATAAATTTCATTTCTCTACAACAATAATTACTATATGGAATTACTTTCACATTCACTTTTTCTAATCCTCTCTGAGTTCAATCTAATATTGTACTTCTAAAAAAATTGTACTTCTAAAAATTTCGTAATATATGGCAATCCTAAATTTATGAATTTTGTATATTAAAATTTACTGCATCAACAAAATATAAAACACATGCACATTGTGTTTTGCGTTTTTTTTTGTATTAAATTTTAAAACTAAGTAAATAATAATAATATTATGCAAATAGAAAAATTAAAAAATATATATATATATTATATATTTGAAAGTCTCAAGTTTTTCTTTTGTAAAATATATGTATACACATTTTTTTTTATACTTTGTAAAATTTAGATTAAAGACTATTTATATTTGTTTTTTATAATTTAAAAGAATACCTACTTACACAATAAATGCATAAAACACTTATATTGTATTTCTATACTCATTCCTATGTATTATTCTATACTCATTCCTATATTACCTATGTATTGTAATTTATATAAAAAACATTTTAATATATACCAGTATATATAGAATATATAATGAATAACAGTACAATTCTTATTATTTTATTTCATTTTAACCAAAATTTACTTTTATTCTAAAAAAGGAAACCACTAAAACAACAACAATTTAAGGTAGTTAGGTTTTTCCTTTCTTTCTAGTACTAAATATATAAAAATTTATATGTATATATACATATATTATTTTGTGGACACATTTTTGTCTTTATTTTACGCGAATTTATTTAGGTTTCATTCAGTAGGTACCTATAACCTATACCGTTATATTATAAAATTTTAAAGGAAACCTCCTGCAGGATGCAATGACGCAATTTATATATAAAAGATAGTTAAAAAAATGTATTGGTTTTAAATTAAATCTTTTTTTCACATTTTATTACTTTTAAGAGGTTTAACGTTTTTTAAGCATGTTCATGTTCATATAATATATACGTATATATACCCATATTTTTATATATGTATATATTATGTATATTTATTTAAGTTTTCCACTAAAAGAAAAGAAATTATAAAGTTAATAAGGATTTTGTGAATGAAATTATTTTTTTTAAAATCCTTTTATTATTAAAGTTGGTTCCTAGCATAATATAGACCTCTTAAATATTTTTTTTTATTTCCTAGTGTATACACCTCATACAATTGTTCTATCTTCTTATCAAAAGAGCGTTTCTATTTTATATTGTTCTGCAACTGAGATCTTTAAAACGATTAAACACTGTTAAAAATTATTGACTCCATTTTTGTAAGGTGTCTCAGGAACATCATTGTAATTTAAATGATAATTGAATAATATTAAAAAAATATCTTATATAAGTATAGATCTTGAATGTTTTTTTTGTTGTATTTACTTGTAAAGGAAAAAAAGCTGGAAAACTTAATATTAGAATTTATTAAAAATTTTTGTACTAAGAGAGGTTTTACGGAATCAAAATGTTACATAATCATAAATTATATTAAAAACTATTAACTTAAAGTTATGGAGAGGGTTCTAAGATATTATAATACTGCAGACATGGTACCCATCAAAAATATTCATTTAAAGTATGATTCAGAAGATGGTTTTATTAAAATTTACAGTCTTCTCTTCAATTTAAATTTTTTTTTTATCCTAAAAGTATGCAATCCTAAAATATTATTAATGGATTTTTGGGGTACCGGCCATTTAAATGTTTATTTTGAAACTGGAAAATTAGCAAAAGACTAAAGGACAGTTAGCAACAGAACATTTAACATTTGGCATCACACATATAAATATATATATATATATATATATATAAATTTTCTGGGAAAAGTGGCAACACTGCTTTTGTACAGTTTGAAAAAAATGAAAACTATTTGAGAATTTAAATGTTCAATTTAGAGGTTAGTTTTGGTATCTTAGTATAATTGTAATCAAATACGAGTTATTACTTCCATACATTCTAGCATATCAATATATTGAAGTGACTATTCGGGGTCAAAGTAATCTGCCTTAATTCATCCTGTTGGGGCTTAGATAAAGACTTGGTATAAATACGAAGACTTTCCTTAAATAATGGTTTCGTTGGTTAAAATCTACGCACATTAAAATTTCTTGAAACTTTTATTTAATAAAATATAATACCAACTGTATCAGCTGTATGACCTATTTAACTTAACTTCTTAAATCATTTATTGAAACAATTTTCAATTGTTTATCTCTTTTCGTATTCAGAAAAAAAATTTAATTATATTATATATATATATTTTTTTTAATTCGTGCATTATAATATTTGGAACATTTTTTTTTATTCTTATTTTTAAATAATTCTTTTAAAAAAAATTTCTACACTTAATTTTATTTTCATTGTCTTTTTTAAAATAAAAAAAAATAAAAAAAAACAAAGGAAACGGAAATAAAAGAAAAATTTTAAAATAAAAACAAAAAAGAAATGAATTAAGCTGCATATCTACATATGTAAATGAAAAACTGTGTTACTATTGTTCAATTCTAGGTACAAATTATTATATAGTAATATTACAGTATTAAATATTATGTATTTATATACATATATATAAGTATATGTACTTAAATTTAAAAAAAAATATATAATCTTTTTGAATAAAGTAAAAAAGTTCAATGAAATTTTCAATGCATTACTTCCGGCAATTGGCATATTCGTTATAATAGTGCTTTCCTTTTCTATTATCTTTTCACAGCAATTCTATTTTTTTTTTTTTTTGTTTTTTTTTTAATCTGATAGGTAAAATGCAGAATTTAAATAAGAATAATTTTTATTTTATTTTTGAAATTGTAGAATTAAAAAAATATTTTATTTAAATTGATGCACTGTGTACTATAGGGATGCTAGGAAAGAAAATTTTATTCAAAATATTTTTAGTGAGATTTCTTAAGTTTTGTTCGGTTAGTAGAGACTCGGAAGTGAAATTTAAACTAGTATCTAGGTACTCAATTATTAGAATTATTCAATTGATTCCTTTAATGTTAAAATTTCTTCGTCTGATTACTTAAGTTGGAATTTAGAAAATAGTAGAAGCGTGGCAAAGAGTTGATTATTTAATAAAAAATAAACTTGAATAAAAACACTTTAAAATTTAATCGAATGAACTGGAGTCTATATCAAAAGTAAAAGTCATGGTGGCTCAGAACGTTGAGTGTCCAAGCTGAGTCCCAGTAAAATTGAAAACAATCTACGTGATCTAACATAATTGTGTCCTAACAATTGTAGTTATATTTCTTAATTAATAATGTATATATGTAATAATATATTTTGACACATTCTCACATGAAACATATGAGTATATGTCAAAATATTGACTTTGACATATAACTCGTAATAGCGTAATACGAATTTGACATGTTCCTCTCTCTTTCAGTACTTCAAAATAGTTGAAAATTTATTTACCATTTTTATTATTTTATCTCCTATAATTATTATTCAAAACATCAACACATTTGAATCTCTCGATATTACATCTTAGATTTATAATACCCTTCTTAAAAATTTCAAATTCTAAAAGATGAAATGACAAAAAAAAAATAGTAAATGTATACTAAGTATAATCTTTTAAAATCAGATTTTGACATTTTTGAAATAAAAAGAAGGATGTGAAAGATTCACTTTTGTTTTTGCATACGTGTTTAAAATTGATTACAATATGAGTACAATTTATTGTACTTGCTTTTTAGTAGAGATAAAAATTATGTTTTTTGAGTTTATTGATATTTGATCGACACAAAAACTGACTTTTTAAAAAAAAAAAATTAGATCAAAAGTATTTCTATGTAGTGGAAATAAATCCAATATTAAGAGTGAGATATTAGAAAGAGATAGAAGAAGTTTAAAATAATGTCATTCAACTTTTTGATACTATTATTGACTTAATTTTATTCAATAAAAAATATATGAATCTTATTACAGTACTTTTTAAAAAGAATAATCCCAATGGTATTATAATAAGTAAAATGGAACATTGATAAGTAAGTTTCATATGGATTAAGTTTTAAGCCAGGAGTTTATAATTTAACACAATGGACTAGATAAAGAATTAATAAAATTTAATATTTGTCCCCGATTCTTTTGATTAATTAAAATCAAAATTAAATTACTAGATATCAAGCATTTTATGATAAGGAAATAATAGATGATTTTGTAGTTTGTGGGAGCTTTCAAGTATTTCATATGGATGAGACTTTTAATCCTTCAAACAGGAGAAAGTTGAATGTGCAACTTTCATTCAAGTGAACTATTCTAATTTAATACTCAAAGGGAATGTGCTGTGATTACTCATTTGAAATCATTTAAAAATTTAACGAGTACCTGAGCCAAAATATGGATTTTTCAACTTATCTTAACTTGTTTCAAACCTTATAAAGTTTCAAAGTTTCTCCTACAAATAAACTGTTCAAAACTGTGATTACTTGAAATCAAGGAAGAGGTAAGACTTTGATTATGATTATTCAAAGTTATGGTAGGGGTAAAAAATTTCGACTACTTATTCAATAATGTTAAACTTTTTTGGTTTAGTTTTTTTTGTTTGAACTATTAAAAAAATTAATAAATTCCTAAAATGTTCCTGTTGCTATAGTTCGAAAGTCCAAACCACAACTTTTTTAACAAAAAAGAACTAACAAACTAAAAAAAGTTAATAATTTTATTAAAACTAGTATCGCCCTGTGCTCGAAATTCGAGCTATTTTTGCTTTTAAGTTAACATATAAAATTCGTTTTGTGTAAATTATATTAGACTATACATAATAAAAGTTATGCCAACAGTGTGTTGACAACACTGACATTCTTGCGCTTGAAATTTGCTTAAAAAAAATTTATAATTTTTTTTAATTATTAAAACGTTATTAAGTAGGTACCGATTTTTGAGTTTTATTTGTATAGCTTAAGCCGCTTTAAAGAGAGGATAAATTGGTACAGTTAATTAAATTAAAATTCTAAATACATATAAATATTATTCTAATAAATACATAATTCTAAACATATACATATATTTATTGAAGTCAAGAACCCAAAATTCGAGTTAATGCTGTCCTTCATATAGCAAACTGTACTTTTTTCTAAACATTTTAGTACGATATGATATGAACAATGTTGTACGTATTCTGTATCCTAATTAAAAAACTCTATGAATACATAATATGTGCAACAAAATTTAACAAATCATAATTCATAAGTTTAGTATTTAGTATTATATTATATTGAAGCTGCCAGAAGTACAAAAAATAGTCAAGTTGACCGAAGTCTTTTTTTAAATCTCAATCTTAAGATTTATAGCAAAAAAAAAAGTTTTTCAATAAATCACAGAATAAATTTTTCCTACCCTTTTTTCATTTTTAAATTTAATTTTTACTATTTTTTAAATTTAATATGCCTATTTAAAGTTCTGAAAACATGCGAAAAATGATTTTGATTTCCTTAGTTTCCTTTATACTTTTTTGTCTAGTTTATTTATTTAATATTTCCTAAGTTTTTTATTGACAAAAATATATTTCTATACATGGTCATGAGTCATGACTCATAAGTTTCTTAAAACAAATGAATATTATTGCTTCTATTCCTTTATGAGGAGTAAACTCTTTTCTACTCTCAACTATTGTCAGCTACTTTAGCCCTTGTAAAAGAGTATTTGACAGAGTAGATAAATAATTTCCGGCAGATGGCTTTAATTAAAATTCTCTTGAATAGGTTATGTTAAATCAAATTTTTTATTTGATAACCAATAAGCACTTACCCCCTTCCATTTTAAAAAAATATTCTTTATATTAATATCAGCAATAAGCCTTAATTTTTTCACTTTATTAATATTTAAATACTATTAAATATAATTAACTTCTCAAATGACAGGTAGTTTTAAGATGTCAAATATGACGATTAATCTAACAATCCGAAAACAATCTGCATTTTTCAGAAGTCGGTTTTTAATTTTACAAAAAACTTAACAAAAAGCAACAACAATTTACGATTTACAAAAAAATTTTTTTTGTAGTACCTACTGTATTATAATAAATTGCAAACAAAAACAAAATACAGTACTTTTTGGTTATAACGACCATGATGAGACGGAAAATATTCGTCGTAATAAACGAATGTCGTTTTAAAAGAATGCTGTGAATTGTCAAAAATTAGTATAAGACTTGGACATTGTAGAATGTGCTGATTCTAGAATGGACACTTCGAACTCATTCGCTAAAATTTATTTGAATGTTTTAATTTAGAACAAAAAATTTTATTAATTTCATAGGTATAATAGGTACCTATATTTTGAATTTTTTTCAATATAAGATATTTTTTAAAACATAATCTTAGAAATATAAGAAAAACCAAAAACCATTTGTCAATTTGTAAATTTTAAAAATTTGATTACAGTACATCGCGTCACGCGTATTTTAGTTGCTCTCATGAAAATTCATGTACCTAGTTATTTGTAAATTTTTTGACAGAAATTATACGTCAACTTTTATTTAAGTTTAAGATTATTTTTTAGTTTTTTTTTGCGAACATATTATAGGTATTTTCAATTATTTTGAATGTATGTTTTTTTAAAAAAAAAATATTATTTTAAAATATTTTATTTTGAAATCTAAATCGTAGCAACAACAGAAAAAACAATTACAATACTTTTATACGCTTTGTCAAATTTTAAAATTTTAAATTCCGAAGTACAGTACACAATATACCTACTTATTTCAAATTTTTTTGACAGAAACTGCATGCCGTACGCGTTTATTCTGGTTGATCGGTAAAGAACACATAAGTTTTCTTAAGAAATGTTATTTTTTTGTTTCTGCAAACATACTATAGGTATTTCAATTATTTTGAATATACGTAAAGTATTTTTTAAAAAAATATAGGTATTTTTAAAAACAATATTATTTTAAATATTTTATTTTTAGAACAATAACAACATAAGAAAAAACAATAACTTTTTTATATGCTTTGTCAATGTTTAAATTTTAAAAATTCGAGGTACAGTAAGTTATTCTCATTTAATATCATGTACTTAACTACTAATTTAAAACACCATAAGCGTTGATTTTGGTTGGGCCCAAAGGAACAAATCATTTAAATTGTAAATTATTTTTTTAAGAAAGATTTTTCGTTTTTAATTTTTTGCAAACACATTTCAATTATTTTGAATACCTATGTTTTAAAAAAAATTATTTTAAAAAAATATTATTTTAAAATATTTTATTTTTAAAATTTAATCGTAGCAACATAAGAAAAAACAATTACAATATTTTTATACGCTTTGTCAATTTTTAAGTTTTAAAACTCCGAGGTACAGTACGTCGCGTATGCTTTCATGTAAATTTATTTACATAACAACTTATTTCAAAATTTTTTGACAGAAACTGAACGCCGTACACGCTGAATTTGGTTGATCCATAAGTAACAACTAACAAATCATTTTTCTTAAGAAATATTATTTATCAGAAGTCGGTTTCTTATTTTACAAAAAACTTAACAAAAACCGACAACAATATACGATTTAAAAAAAAAAAAATTTTAAGCAAACGAAAACAAAGTACAGTACTTTTAGGTTATAACGACCATGATGGAACGGAAAATATTCGTCGTAATAAACGAATGTCGTTTTAAAAGAATGCTGTGAATTTTGAAAAATTAGTATAAAACTTGAACATTGTAGAATGTGCTGATTCTAGAATGGACACTTCGAACTCATTTGCTAAAATTTTATTTGATGTGTCAGCCTCAAGCCTCAAGCTTTTTCTTCTAATGAAATTTTTTTTGTATTTTTGATGCGTTATTATGATTTTTTTTATATTCAAAAATATATAAAAAAATACTAAATTAATCACCAAGCAACATAATTAAATATAAATATTTTAAATCTTAAAAAAGAAATATCAATGTAATAACAAACTTTCATTTTTAGGTAAAATTTAATTCTTTATCAAAAAGTGTAAAGTTTATTATAATTAAAATTGCACCGAGTTCGCTATAAATGAAAACTACTGTATAAACCAAATGTATTGCTTTCATTCAACTCATTTTTTTCGTTCACTTTTTAAGATAAAGAAAAAACAAAAAAAAAATTTAAATCTCCTTGTTCATTGAACATTTGAATTTTGAACTAAACAAAAAAAAGAAAGACATAAGTCGGCGCATATGTATAAAAGTTTGATTCAGCTGCGAGTTACAACCGAAAATGAATTACTTTTACCCAGAAAGTCGGCGCATAATATTAGAGTCATAAGCCTTAACTTTTAACAGCGTGACCGTTAAATTCAAATTTACGTTAAATTCAAGACGGGTTTTCACCTGAAAAAACGCAATATTCTAAAAAAAAAATATCATTGTCCTATGAAAACAATAAAAATCTTTCTTTTGGTTGTTGTTTCATTAAAATTGGTCTTATAGTTTATCCGGAAAAAGGATGTTTATATTTGTATGGGAAAAAATAAGCCGATTAAATATTATGATATACCTGACATTAAACCAACAACCAAATTATGTTTTTCTTATTAATGTTTTTAAGTTATTTTATTGTTCAAATCATAGGAAGTACTTATGTACTTATATTTCAAGTTTTTTATGAAAGACCTAAACTACCATTAAAAGCATATTTTTATTAGATAACGGGTCGTACCAAGAAGTTGATCTTCTAGTAAAGTTATAAATAAAATATATAGGTACAAAATATAAAAATGACAAATTCATTATCATTTAGGAAAATTAAATTTATTATTACTCACATAAGTATGCAATAATTGCTTGATTTTGTTTTTGATGAATTATATTGGACCTAATTAATAATTTGAACTTATTTTGGTAGATTTTTTGAACTAATAAACTTTTCAAGTTATAAACTTGTTTTAGATAAACTGTTTTAAAAGAAAGTTTCCAATTAGATAATCTTAAGTGTGGAATCTTGGAATCTAAAGAGTGTGGCATAACATGAGCACAATTCATAAACCCTTCAAAGGGTCATTCGAAACTTTTAAATTAAAAACAAAACAAAAGTTTCTTCTTTGTAATTAATTTACTACAAAAGACTATAAATCTCGTATAAAGTTTTTTTTTTAAATTATGTGAATATGTATTTTATTTTTGTTTTGCATACCCTAAGGCTCTTTTAATGCTTCAACTTAAGTTTATACTATATAATATGTGTATTTTAATGTAAAAGTTTTTTTTTGAAAGTATATAAAAAGTATGAAGGTTTTTAAAGTTAAAAAAATTTAATATATACTACTAATATATAATATGTAAAAATATATATACAATATACACTTAAATAAAAAACTTTCATACTATTATATACTTAATACATTATATTTTTGAAAAGTTTTATTTTTCATATATTAAAAAAAAACTTGGTTTCAAAACGACTAAAGTGACTTTGGTTTCTCTCAAAAAAAAGTAAAAAAAAAAAATCGTATCGAAGAGTATATAAAGTTTATTTTTTAACATGAGTGAAAAACAAGTAATGTAAAAAATCAAGCGTTCTTAAAAAAGCACATTTTTAAAAATTATATTATGCTACATACTGAGTTTATTTTTGGAAATATATACAATGATGACTAAGTTACTTCTTACTTATAAAAACAGTAAATTTTTAATTGTTAAGTCCTAATAGCCCTTCAATAGGGAGTGTTGCCAGATTTCTCAAGGATCTACCGTACCTCTAGTACCGTGTGCTGACCCTTTTCCGACTTTGAGGGAGCTGTAGCTCCGTAACGGGAGGGGCTACAGACGAAAGTTTTAACATTAAAATATTTTTATTGCAATACCTATCCTTTGCTGATATTTTTTAGGCAGACGAAGGTAAAAAAGGGCGGACGGACAGAGTGAAACTATAAAGGCACATTATTTACAAAATTTTTGAAAAAGTGCTAAAAATGATCAAAAATACCCCAGAGTATTGAAATTTTAGAGGTAAAAAAATTTTGTGGAAAACTTCTATGTGGAAAAAAAAGAAAATTTTTTTTTTGTAACTCCATTTCATTTTTCTCAAAACTTTGTATTTTATTTTTGTTTTTTGGGGATTTCCTTATTAAAACCCTTGGCATTTGAAGTGTACCTACCTACCAACACATAATTTTGTTGTTGTTGTGTGGTTTTATAAACTCAAAATTTTGTTAAAATATGTGGTGTAGTTAAAGTTATTTTGTATTAACTTTGCAGTTCTATGTAAATTTTCCCAAAAGTAATTTATCAAAACAAAAAACTAGTGATGGGAGCTTTGATATTAAATCGATTTTTTTAATAAAATAATTAATTTACGATATATTAAATAAAATTTAAGTTGAAACAAATCATATTATAATTATCTGAAAACAATAAACCAGTGGCATATAGTTCAAAGGTTACGAATTTAATTTCAATTGAAATTTTTCAAAATTAATTAAGTTTATAATAATTATTATTTTATGATATTTCAAAGAATATTCATGGGTTTTTTGGTTAAATGTGAATTTTATAATGAAAGTATTTATTTTTAATTTTTTCACGCCTACAAATATGCAATTATACGTAATATATTTTCTAAATTGAAAAGTTGAGCAGATTTTTAATTAAATATTGTTTTCTCTCTGATTATGAAAAGTTAATAATGAACTAATAATTAATTACTAATTAGTCTTTAATAAATAAATTTGTTTTGAATTGTTGATGAAATGTAGGTGTAATATGAAATATATCTTAATTAAAATGAGAAATTATGATTAAATTATACCTATGATTAATTCAAAGAATTTCCATTTAAACAGTTGTTTACTCATTATTTTATTTAAAAACAAATACTTTATTGCATTACTTTAATAGAAAATTCTGGAGAATTCCCTCAGTATCAGCATCCAGATCTTCACTCTAAATTAGGATTGTAGAACTGCTTAAAATGCTATCAATGATATCCCACATTAAGGCATATATAAAATTCCCATGCAAAATATACTTTTAGGTTAGAAGAACTTCACCATGACTGTATAAAGTCCTACAACAAAGGTCTCTTAAGTTTATTAAGATACAGTTCATCTTTTCAATACTCAGTGATTGAATAAGTTTGTTATGTTCACATTTATACCCCAATCCACCAGAAAAACTTTTTAACTGTGATTAAAATTATCTCATCGTAATGAATAGCCATTCTTTAAATTTGTCTAATAGCAGGGGCATCTTATAATTCATTTAGGAACCCTTAATTCTTAAAATATTTGAACAAATATTGATTATTGTGGATTACAACATACTCATCCCAATTATTTTAAAACTATTAAATATATTGATTGAAAATTACCAATTATATACTGTTATTAAATTGATTAAATAAAACTATAAATTAAATTTAAATTATTAAATTAGGTCATTGTAAAACAAGTATATTATATAATAATATTATTAATCTAATATAACATTTAATTTCAACAAATTGATCAATTAACTAATATTATTTTTAATCTTTCAATATTTTATTAATAAAATAATAAAGCAAAGAGTTTTATTAAATATTTACTAAAAAATTGTTTTCTATTTTTAAAGGATTTTATTTCAAAAATAATTTTATAAGAAATATTGTAAAATATATTTAATTTATTTCTTTGTTATGATTTTTAAAGTCATACTGAAGGGTAAATGTAATTATTAACAGATGTTCTAAGTACACATTTATTTAAAAAAAAAAAATCTAGAAATAAAACGTTTTATTTATTTAAAAAAAAATGGGAAATCGATGTCTTTTACAAAATGATGTATGTTTAATGAAAGGTATAATTTAATTTTGTAATATTTGCTTAGTATGAATTTATTATCTTATGTTAGAACTTGTGCTTCATTTTAGTAATATCAGAGAAAAGCGTAGGTAGAAGTATAAATATAGGGAAAGCAATATATAATAAAGGTCATATTGATTATAAGTAAATCTAACTCCAAGTATTGCGAGTTAAAAGTCGAGGCAATTAACGAGATTGTTACAGCATTGAACTGTAAAGAGTAAGTCATGGCTAGGAAACTTCAGAGAATGTTATCAATGAGCATTAAGAGAGGGAATTATTAAATAAAATCGATAGGTTAAGCAACATGTACTAAGGTGATCAAAAGTTTTAATTTGGGTTACATGAGGCTCCTGTATCTAATTTGAAAAATCAAATACTAAAATTTGGATTTAAAAAATGACCCTGGCGGCTAGAGCTTGATTTTTATTACCCCATGCTAGGAAATAAATTCAAACTTTTAGTTATGCGTTTATATAATTTTAATTCAATATAATCTACTAAATTTTTAATTAATAATGCTATAATGAATTCAATCACATGCATTACATATGTGAGTTTTAATGTACAAACTGAAAATTTTTATACTAACATTTGCAAGGCAAATATAATTTATTATAATAAAAACATGATATAACCTCATTTCTTAATTAAGTATAAAGCAGGAACTACCGTTAGTAATGAATAGAAACCATTTAATTTAGTATAGTCTGTATCAATCTGAGGTTGTTGTAGAAATTTTATTTAGTAATATTCTAAGTTATATTAGAGTTATAAATGATGAGCGCAACCAAAATTAGTCGTCAACATTCGAATGCAAGAGCTTGTTGTTTCAGCTGATTCTATAAATGAATTGCACTGTAAAAGTACAATGATTTTTATTGAATTTTCCCTTCAACTTTAAAAATAAAAATACCTTCAAATTAAACACTGTTAACAAATTCTAAATTTTTATATACATAGTGATGCCCAGTACGACACATTCCCGTACATAAAATATAAAGCACTTTCCGATGATCTATAGACTTGCGATAAAAAGCATTTGATAAAGTTTGCCGAAAATCCATCCAGAAAAAACTGATATTGGACCTTTTTGGACCCCGAATATCAATTTCAGGACTTTAAGTCCTTTCTATGTATTAAAAAACTGAAGCACTTCCGAATGTTCTTGAATTCCAACTTTTTGGGCTCCGAATATCTCTTTTAGGTATTTTCTTTAAAATCCTTGAATACTATGATTTGGGATATAATTGGTATTAGCGGGCTCTATAACTTTTGTTTGGAGGCCTTGACTCAAGCCAACTGTTTCAGCGTTCAGAGGTTTTTTAAACACTTAATTGTAAAAGTCAGTGTATGTAAATTCATGTAAGTACCATTAATATTCTAGGTCCTCTATTTGGATTTAAAGATATTTTTAGCCCTTAATTATGAAACGTTTTTCTGCCATCATGTTGGACCTTATTAGAAAAGCCTCACCGAACCTTAATTCTTTAAATTTGTATTGAAATATAGGATGAAGGACACAATTACTAGAAACCAACGATACGAACGCTTGCAATGCAATCATATATTACTAGGTTTTCTTCTACACCTAGGTATTTACCTTTAATCAATTCATACATATACCATACATATTGTATTTCAAAGAAATTATGTAATTTTTTGAAATTATACAATTTTATTGTATTTAAAGTAAAATTATTTTAAACATAACGAATTCAAATACATAATATTTTGTTATATAATATCTAAATATACAGTTAATAATAAAAAAAAAACAGGAATAAGAAAACATATATAACAATTATGTATGAATAATTTAATTATAATATAAATTAAGCAATTTAAATTAAGGTTTTCTTTTAAATGTTGTTTACATTAAAGAATTGAATTTTTTGTTTTTTATTTTAATTAAATTTTTATATCTATAGATATTATAGATATAATTATATAGTATGTAGGTAGATAATTGGATATGTATATATAGGTAGATATTTTCAAAATTATATAAGTAAATTACTTAATTGACAATAAATGAAGGTTTTGTATTTAAATATGTACTTATAATAAATATAATAAATTGTATAATTACCTGTTAATTGAAGATTGTTTAATTACATAAGAACACAAAAAAAAAACAAATAAACAAAACAAAAGTAATTAGTAATATATAAAAGAAAAGCTAATAATTGATATATACGAGTAAATAAAGAATTTTTAATAATAAAAAAAGAATCTATAGATACGTCATATTATTATGTTGAAAATCAAATAGGTTTACGTTAGATGAAAACATATTAAATTATTGGTGACCTGAATTAAGGCCCTGCGAAATAAAGGCCCCGAGGTATTATTTCCCGTTTGCCCTCGGGTCTTATTTCTCATAGTAATTGAGAAATAAGGCCCGGGACGTTCTTTCTCTTTCAATTGAATCTTGGACTTCTTGATGAATTAAGCCCTAAGTTATTATTTCTCATTAAATATGTAGTAAAATCCATTTTTGTAATATTCAAATCTGAAAAAAAATTTAAATATAAATATATAAAGCTAAATATTAGATGTAAAACAACATATGCGAGATTCTTTATTGGGAAGCATAAGGAAGCATAAATGTTAAAAATATATTAAACCATTTGCAGGTTCAATTGAAATGTGAAAAAAATCCCCGTGCTTTATTTGTCACAAAAGTCGTAGTTCAAGTTAAAAGAGAAATAAAACCCTCGGCTTCTTTTCCCATATTTTGGGGGCTTTATTTCTCAATTGCTCTGAGGAACTTAAACTTATTTTGATAAGTTTAATTTTTAACTGAGGTTCAATTTTTGTGGTTACTGTTAAAGTACCTATAAAGGGGTTAGAATTGGAGTTACAATACTTTACCTAATATCAAATAAAATTATTTAATAAAATTAGATAAAATATAAATTTTAATATTAATTTAATTAAATAATTAAATTATAATATTTTTTTTAAATTTCGAAATAAACATTATTGGACGTATTAATTTATAAAAGTTGCACATGGAGCGAGAGAAACAACTCTACTTTAGAAGGAAGCTAGTGCCATTTATAATATTGATTTGCAAAGAGTTTTAGGGTTGGGTAACACATGAAAGAGCCTTTAAGGATAACCTTACCCTTGAATAAATAATAAAATAACTTACTATTAAAACTCTCAATAATATACCATATCTATATTTAAGTCCAATTTATTCAATGAATTATTTTATCCAAGATTGCATTTTAGAAACCCCAAGTTGGGGTAACTATAATAGCATTTATATAAATTTTTAAAATACTGGTAATACAATTTGTTTTATTTTAGTAAATAAAAATGCGTCCATCTTTACATTCACATGTTGGTTGACTTAAGGAATCATGTACAACTACCTTAAAGTTACCTGTAAAACTTAATTAATATTAATAAACATATTGATATATACGAAGTTGATGACACATTTAGAACATTAATCATAAGCAAAAAAGGGTTTTTTAATTACATTATAGAAGTCATCGACCTAATAATTATTATGGAAAATATGACCATATGAGTGGAATGCAATAATAAGTGTTAATCAATACCACTCAATTTATTGATAGAAATCTGAGCAAATATTCGAATTTAAATTTTAGGTTTAAAGGTAAACGACTGGTGGAATATTTATACAACTGGATAAGTAAATAAAATTAATGATAAGTAAATAATGTTAATACATGAATAATGACTGACTGAAAAAAAATAATTCTTAAAAGTTATAATTAAAAATGGAAAACTAAATAAAAAAGTAATACCAATATTATTGTACATTATATAAAAAACATGAATTACAAAATTAAAAATTTTGAAATATTTAAATTAAATTATACAATATATGGATTAGTATGGAAATCAAAAAAGTATTTCAAAAATTGTATATTAGAAAAAAGTAGTATAACTTTAAATAAACATATTTACTAATTAAGATAATATTATAAAAATAGTTTTAAGATATAAATTTAAAAAGATGTTAAAAATTGAAAGATAAGCTTTCCAGGCCTCTAAAACGTTATTTGAAATTTAAAATGTTTGCATACTTTTAGAATGAATTGTTAAAAAGTTATCTTTTGCATGTACATTTTTTGCATAATTTTAGGAGGCATTTAATTTTTTAATTAATCTATTGAATTCGATACAGCCCAATTTTTTAAATCTGTTGTTAGTATATTCATACGCATTAAAAGCTCAGAGTCACAAATATCGGTACAATCTATCAGGAAACTGTTAAGGGTGGTTTTAACTCGGTTTTTTCGTTTAAATAATTATTTGTCCTATTGTTTTTAAAAATAAAAACTAAAATCAAAAAATATTTCACTATAATTGATTGCTCTTAAATTATAACTAACTAAACGATTTCATTATAATTATGAAACCATTATACAATTATATAAAAGGAAAAAACGTATTTAACCATTAACAGCCCTCTATACTCACTATAATAAATTCGATCCATTTATTCAAATAGTGTACGTTATAAAAAAAAAACGTAAAAGAGGCAAAATATTAAATTTAATTAATCTTTGAGTTTTATTCAGCGTTGTTTTGTATTGGCTACGTTAAGTAAAATTTATTCTTTTCTCCCTCTTCTTTTATATAAATATAGTTCCTGATTTATAAACCATACGGCCTTTTGTATATACACTCAAACCTATACAACAGTTTTTATTCACTATAATCAAAATTAAATTATGAATCCCAACAACAGGTCATCATAATATTCAATTATACGTAATATAATGAAGAGTATAATAATATAATATACGAAAGTATAAATACTTGTATATACAAGTATATAGAAATTGTTGTATAAAAGGAGTAGGTATATAATTATGTACTCGTTGTTTTTTGCCAAAAAAAATTTAATTTGTGGGGATGTTAAGAGCATAATAATGAAGCATAAGCATGTCTCCCTGTTCAAAATAAATCGAAGAGGGCGAATCAGCGACCTAATAACTTTTAGTTTTTATAATATTGTATATTATTAAATGTAAATATCAATGGCATTTTTTTGTTATTCAGGTTTATTTATATAAATTTGTAAAGGGATACACATTTGATTGTAAAAAGTAAAACTACATTAAATTACTTATTAAGATAGTTGTTAAATTAACTAATGAAAGTTTATAATGTTGATAAGTACCAAAATTATAATTTTACAAAATTGAAAATTTCTAGGGTAAGAAAATAAGATTCTCATTCAAGGATTCAATAGGGTTCTTAAATACAAAGAAATTAGAAATCAGCGAATGCAACAAATGTTCCAGATCTAATTTTATTCATTTTGTCCACTGACACATTCAATGCAAAAAAGGAGTAATGCCTGCGTGTACTTTTAGGGGTCGCAGGTTCAGATCTTCTCATTTTTGAATAAATTTTGTCCTTTTTGACGATCTTTAATTTGAATAAGTTTTTAAAATATATGGAAATGTATTTTGGTGATTATTTTTTTCCTAAACTTATTTAAGACCTTTCAAGTTTAACTTCCCCAAAGATTACAAAATTCAGCTTCTAATACAAAAGCTTTTAAAACAAAAGTTGAAGTTATTAGAACAAGAAATATTAAATTATATCTCGTTAAAGTGCAAGACAGAGCTATTCGTCTTATAAATAATCTCAGTGTTACCTCAACGCTTACTTCATTTAGACCTCGGCGTACAGTCTAGTCAATTACCCTGTTTTAAAGATAACTAGTAGGGACGAACACCGAACAAAATTTTCCAACGTGAAACAAGGAATGTAACAGATGCTCATCCCAACTGTGTCGAATTGTTAAGATAACGAAACACGGCTTATGGGAATGCGTTTGTTATGCGCCTTGTGGAGATTATGGAATGATATTCCGTGCAATGTGTTTCCTAAAGTTGGTAATTCGTATGTGTACGACCTTAATTAATTTACGAAGAATATTAACATCTTTCTCCCCAATATCCCTCGAAATTTTTCCCATCCCCAATAATCCTAAATTTCCAAATAACCTTCCACAATCCTAAAATCTTATTTTTGAATTAATATTCTCATCCCTGTAACCAAACTGGTACATGTATCACATGTTTGGTTCAAAAAGGGTGTGGTTTAGATACGTTAAAGTCGCACACTACCCAACGAAATACCGCACAGGGTGGCTTTCGAACGTTCCATTCCCTCTAAAAAAAAATAAATAAATATTCAAGAAAGGCCATTATCAATAATTTAGAATGAGTTCCTTATAAGCTTTAAACCGATGTTTTAAATAAACTCCAAATACCCTCTTAAATTAATTTCGAATTTTTTATATAAATCAATAACCTACTTAAATTCAAACCATTTGAGAATTTAAGCTAGGTACTTTTAATCCTCCTCTACCAATTGGGTTTACAATATTTTGTATTATTAAAAAATATATAACAAAAACAATTTCCCATTTCCATAAATTTTCCCTTTTTTTTTAATATAATAAAACCTGTGCTTAATGATTATTATAATAATAATTGTTTTTAATTCTTTCCTTTTTCTACTTTTCCATTCATATTTTTCTTTTTTTGCAACCCCCTTAGTTTTTATTTTTTTCCTCGATATTGTTTTCATTTTTCCGCGATAAAAATCGCAATATTCTTTTTTATTATAATAATACCAATTATATTATTCGATATTAATTTATATTGATTGGTGCTCATTTTCATGTCGTTAGAGCAGGCCACAATTTTCAACAAAAAAAACAGAAACAACAGAAAAATATATAATAACTTATAATAATTTAACTATATAGAATTGTGATAAAAATATAAATAAGAAGAGGAAAAGCAAGGAATAAAAGTGCTGATTTATACAGAATTGTATATTTATTTTTACAACATTTAATGCTAATGGGAGGAAAACGTTTACAATATAATCTAATTAATAATTCAAAAAAAAAAAAAAAAAAATTAAATTTGTTTTCATTCTTGTGTTTTTATTTTTTCTTTCCTTTCGTCCTATGGTTTTCTTTTTTTTTTGTGTTAGTAATGAAATATCCTTTTAGTTTTATTTGAAACACAAAAACGAAAGGGAAACTCGGTTGTTCCAATATTTGATCGTTCTTTTCTTAAAAAAAAAGAATTTGTATTTGATTTAATCATTAAATATAGTTCATTATCCCTCTGAGGATCATTATAATATTATTTAATATAAACTAAAGCTAATTTTTTAATTTAGTTTAAATTTGAGAAAGAATGAGTCTCGATAACTAGGTCTTTAAAATTTTTTTGAAGAATATTCAAAAGATAACGTTGGTTGGTGCACGTTATTGATTCAGCGGACTTTACGATCTAATTTCTTCGGTTTTAAATAATACTTTTTAAAGGGTTTTTAAGGATCTTTTAGATTTCAAGTAAATTTGAAATTGAAATCAGAATAATTCTGAATCATCTTATACCTGGATTTTGTATTTTAAAAATTAAAAAAGATCGATTGTGAAATACGATTATTTAAAATAAATTTATTTAATTATTAAAATTTAATAATAATATAATAAAATTTTGCAAAAATCATTGAATCTACCTGTTTTCCCACTATTTAGGCTATTTTGAACAAGATAATTCAATATTTTAGAAGAAAATCAAGAAAAAATAGAAAATAATTAAATTTAAAAAAAAATTGCATACTTTTAGGCATAAATATCTTAAACTTATGATTTAGAAGACTTTTAGTTAGGCAATTAACTCATATTATTTTTTAAACAGAGTGTTGGATGCATTAAACTGAACTAGAACTCCTAACTCGTATCTGCAAACAAAAAATTCTTTGAAAATAGTAAATTTGAGCTCTAACTCAGTTTTAAGCATTCGATCAATATTTTAATTTTATTAATTAAGCTAGAGATTTAAAATATAACTAATATTAAGAAATCGAATTATTGCTTAAATGTTTCTTTCTTAAAGTTCTACAATCGATGAATACTACTAGTCTTCAACACAAATCAGGCTACTGCAATTCAAATAACGGAAAAATGATGTTCACACAAATTTTTCAAAAACACGGTACAAAACAAAAGGAATAGATATCCTCGATATAATTTCAATAACCAGGACATAATTTGAGTATAATAGAAAAGTAAATAACAATATAAAAAAAAAAAAAAACAAGGACATAAACAATTTTTTTTAAGGATATTAATAGAATTTTCCAGGAGTTTGTTACAGTATTTTTTTTTTTAATAAATTGACTTATACCGTGGAATGATAAAAAAATATCATTGATTTTATTAAAAAAAAAAATTAATATCTGAAGATTAAGGTAAAACCAATTGAGATTCTCTTATTTTTTTGCTTTTGTTACCGGTTTGAATCCAAAGCTAAATGTAATTTTAATACTAATTTAAGGATATTTGGGTTATTTTTGTTTTTTTTTCTTTGAAACTTATGCCAAACGAGAAATTCATCTAATTTAATGGTAATTTAATAACAATCAGAAAGGTCCCTTTAGATTTTTAAAATAATTAAAATGAAAATTCTGATCTATATAGATATCCTTGACCTCTTTTAGGATGAGTTTGATTGATAAATCTTTGTTTAATTTAAAAAAGGATTTGTTAAGTATTGGATGTAGCTATTGAATAGATCACGTTAAACTTTTCAAAAATGAAAGATATGAGATAAAAATAAATTGGAATATTTTGAAATATGATATTAGATGATGTAGGATGAAATAATTTTTTGAAATTAAATTGGATTCTTATTAAATTAAACAAAAAGGATTAATTTCCAATTCTGTTACTGCGTGTTTTATAGTTCGCTAGTTTCTGTCGAAAGTTTTTATACTGGGAAGTTCAGAGAATATTATGTGTTTTTGATATTTTAATCTTAATATATTATTCATTTATGAAAGAATTTCAAGGACTTTTCAATACTTACTTATAACTTGGAGCCAATTAAATGTGCTTTAATTATAACACATAAAGTTCTTTAATAGATAATAAAAAAAATATAGAAATCAAGGAACGCATTATCATTCAAATGTAATTTTTTTTTTGTTACAGGGTCAGAACTCCCAGTCTTTTAGGGACTTATGACTCACTTTAAAGTATTTACGTGGGACATAAGTCCTTTTACAAATGTGTTGTCACATTAAGTGAGCTATAACTTCCTTTATTAAATTTTTGGTTGCTTTAGGGAGTTATGGCCCATTAAGTGAATTATAACTCCCTTATTAAATTTCTAAATAAAGCATTTTCTGATATTAATAATTTGAAGTATGATTATATAAAAATATAATACATAAGTGAAATAGATGTACAAAAATATGTATTTACATATAGATTGTATTATTTACATATGGCTATATAGATTGTAGTATTTACATATGGTTATATAGATTGTCGTAGACTTATTAAAAATCACTCACTTATTAAAAAATCACAATTTGATTCCTTTACTTAATTTTATCTAACTTATCAATCACAACAGCTTCCCTACCAGATTTTCAGGGCATCAAAATCTAGAAAGGAAAGTTATTTCGAAATTTCAGTGTGTTTTTATTTATGATGAGTGGCGGAAACATCGCAACCCAGGGCTGGGTTTTAACTAATTAAAGCGACCATTTTTTTTAAAATAAAACATTGAGTGGACCTTAAATACTAATGCCTTATTTGGAGAGGGATAAAAGAAGGTAGTTTAGCAAAGGCATTCGGAATTACAAATTGAATATAAACCGAATTAATTGGAGATGGATGATAATGTTTTAGGGATCTCAAACATATGAATTATCAACTTTTGGTAACACATTACACCTGGTATCTTCCATAATCGCAACGGACACATGTTACTAACAAATTTCCATGAGCTTGGTTTCACTAATCTTATTAATTCAACGTAGTGGAGATAAGCATCTGTCAACACTTTTTTTTTGACATTAGAAAACTTTTAGAGTTGCAATTAACCGTCTGATTTCTTTACAGCAGACATTCTTCCCATCTTAACAACTATAAAACAGAGAAACAGATCCCACCATACTTAAAAAAACATTAAATTAAAACGAATAATAAAAATTTTGTTATTTAATTTTACTAACCGTTATTTTATTTTTTTCTGTCTCTTTTTATTTAATATTATTTTAAATAACATTGATGACAATGATTACGACATTGACAGCTTTTTGTTTTTAATGATTCTTCCTTTGCTAGGATTTTAAATTTAATTTGATAAAACGTTTCAGTAATTTTGTCTTATTTTTTTTATTAACAAAAGTCTTTCATATATGTGTGTGATGTTAAAAAAATTTTAACAATTTCTCTTCAATACCTAGGAGTTTTGTATGTGTGTTTGTGTACTGAACCAGAAATATATTTTTATTTCTAAAAATAAACGTCATCTGTTCTTCTGTTTTGAATCTTTAAATCCTCTTAAAGTTTTAAATTGCATTTTCATTGCAACAACAAAGAGCACTTTCTTATTGTCAATTTTTATTTTTTTTTTACAGTTAATTTAAAAGAAAGAGAAAGATAGAAAAATAAAAGTTAAATTTTTTTCATAAAAAAAGATAGAAGACAAGGCAATAGATAAAAAACATGTGCTGAAAAATTGTTAAAATATTAATTAGAAGGTGGTTAAAAAATGAAAATACGAAATGCAGTTGTGAATTGTGATGTTCTGTTGTATGGAATTTTTTTAATTATGTGAAGACATAAAATGCAGTTTGATTTTAAAACTGTTTAAAGTTAAGTATTTTATTTTTAAGCTTATCATATTTCAGAGTGTTTCAATTATCCACCTAAATACAGAGTGGTTTTAGAATTAAGGATCTGTAATCTACACAGTCTTCTACAACTGTTGTTGAAATGGTATTGAAAGAAATATTCTGTATCGTTTTTGAAACATAAGGATGTAGGTCATAAAGAAATCCAAAAAAAATTTGTGAGAATGGGTCTTAAAATATTCAAAAAATGCATTTGGTTGTGTAGTCTACTATAAAAGCTACATTAATAGATTTAGGTACCATGGTACCCGGTTTATTGGGTTGGGTCTGAAAACTCGGTTTAGTAAATCTCTTTTTAGTAAATCTCGTTTTAGAAAATCTGTTTTAAGAAAATCTTATTTTATATTCTGGAAACATCTGATAAATCTAGCTTTTTATCCAACTCAAGAATACTTAAAATCAGATTTTTCAATTAAAAAAGAAATTTTCTTAAAAAGCGAGATTTTTCAATAAAAATGAGATTTTCAAAAACGAAATTTTCTAAAAACGAGATTTAAAAAAAATATTTATTAAACTGAGATTATGGCACGTTCCCGAATAAACCAAGTAGGTGAAATTCGTGCTTCTAATTTGAAATGTAGGATGCTTTTATGATATCAATTATTAATTATATTTTTTTTTTAGATATATGATCTGACCAAGGTTTAATCCCGAGACCCTTTGTTTGAAAAGCCGACATCAAAAACACTACGCCATGGGTTGCATTTTGAGACATTTTTTTAAATGATTTTTGGCCTTCTCTCCTTGAGTCATAATTCCCCGCAGACTTTTTGCTTTTTTTTTTTTATTCATTAGATCCCCAAGGAGTTTTGGCTCCGGATGTTTTGTCAATTCACTGCTCCTAGGTATAAATATTCATTAATTAAGAAAAGCTTGAACTATATATCTCATTTTATTAAATTCATTTTGATATACTCAAACCAAGCCCTTTAAAAATTAAAGTATTTGTAAAATTAAAAATCTTTAAAGTCAAATATTTTGAAAATATGCCGATTGATTTGTTGATTTAACTCTTTATGTGTTTTGACTAGTATTAAAAGCTATATAGTATCCAAAACCATTTATTCTGGGTAGATTACCTGAAACAGAACAAACAATTATATTACTTGTATAAGACAAATTCTTTGTAATATTAAACCTTAAATACTATGTAGGATTTTTCCGGCGAATCTTAAAAAATTATCTAGAATTCTTCCGGCGTCAAATTCTTTATAATTCAACCTACTCTAAAGAAGGAAGTTATTATATATTGTAAATCCAATATTATTAAAATAATTTTCAATTTAGTTAGAAAAATTATTTTTATATATTTAACACATTTTCCAACTTAATTGGATTCAAAATTCAATTGAAAATCTTCTTTGAAGCGATTAGACACCTATCTGACACCTATATATCAGAGTAGGTACTAATAAATTACAGTTAGTCATATAGAAAGTATCTAAAATCTTAACAAATGAGTAGGTAACCCTAATGATAATTTATTTCAAAAAAACAACTTTTTTTCTTCTTTTTTAAATTCAACACATATGTGTGTATGTATCAATATATGTATACACAGATAAATGAGTCTTAATGTATATTGTAATATGTTGTACATATAAAACAGTAAAGCTATTTAAACAGGAAGTTCTTTTTTTTTTATAAATTCTTAACATAAGCACATTTATCGCCTCAAGGATTTTTCAAGGATTCAAAAATAAAAAAAATGTAAAAAACAATTTTAAATAAATACAATGTATATGTATAAGTGTATATCTATATATAAATATAATTTTTTACTTTCATTTGATTCAATGATGCATTATAAAACAAAAGTTCAAGTAAAATTCGATTTTTTTTTTTTGTGAATTGTGTTACTTAAAAACTTTTTTACCTTATTTCCTTCGAAATTTTTGGATGTAGAATTTTCCATAGAGAATTAAAATTTTAATTTTTTGTTTTTTTGTTTTACTTGAAATTTAAAGTTAAACAATTTTATTTATATTTTAAACTTGTAGATGTATTAAGTACGTTTTTGTAGTATGAAGTAATTCTCATTTTATTTGATTGTTTGTTTACAGTTGTGGCAAATAAATTTAAAGAAATTAGCTTGTACTTGTTTGAGTTTTTTTTGAATTTTTTAAATTTCGGCGCTTCTTTAGTTTCCTTACAAAATGTCTTTATGGAAAGAAGTTAAATTTCAAAACAATCAAGCTTAAAGTTTGGTAGCAGGTATTGTCTTTATTTGGATCAATCAAATTAAAGTTAAATTAAATTAAACCTCAATTTTGGAAGCTCTTCTATGGAATCAAAGTAGATTGAAAAGTGTTTATCCGTGTTTCGAAAGATCGAAAGATCATTTAGCTTATTTTTTAGGTTGGGAGTTGGAAATGCATTAAAAGCTTGTGCTAGGTGAAGAGTGATTCTGATATGTGGAACTTTCACACTTGCCAAAGTACGTTCCCAATTTTATGAAATTAAAACTAAATTTTAATATATTTTTACAATAAATCATTTCCGCTATAAATTAAAGTTACATTACATTCATAAGGTCATTAACATATTATTAGTTAAATTACTAAAATATATTAAGTCAGCGACATTTTCAAGATAAAACATGATTTAACAAGCCTATATTAAAACCAATAATATTATGTAATCAAAAATTAAGAATAATTATATTTATTAAGAATTTATGTTAATTATTAAGAATCATATTAATTAAAACTGACTTTTGCAAAATTAGTTGATAAAATCTTAGTATAAATATAAGCTCAGAATCATTGTAAAGTTAAGTTCCAGTCCGGCTATCGAAGCCCTAACATAATAAGTTTAATGTTAGTGGAATTTCAAAATAAAATAACTGTAAAAAAATAAAGTGATTTTTTTTAATTAATATAAAATTCATAGGAATATAGAATATGACTTTCTTGTACATTTTTATAACCTTTTAATTTATCTTATGTTTCGTTTAATAGTCTTTTATTTCTCTAGCATAGTGCCACAGCACATACCAGAGAGCAATAACAATATTTCCAATTAATTTGAGTTCAACAACTTTATTTTGCAGCTCAAATTTCTTTAAGAAGTTCCTTTTCCATAACTTTGTAAACATATGGATATATTTATAAATTAAATAATATAAATACAATTACGCAGTATCTTAAGATACTTATAGCTAAATTATTGTATCTTAAGGGAAAATATAATATTATGTGTAGGCATGTAATATATATAAAATAAAATAAAATATAGTTCGTCATGTCGGCAAAACTTCCGCAAAGGGGTTGTGAGCTATCAAGATGACGTCATCACATAACGGTACTAAATATCTCAAAGTTTCCGAATATATATACCATTAGTGGCGATGGCGCCATCTAGTGGTCGAAAAATGCATTACAAAATATTCCTAAGATTTTTTAGCATTTTTATTAAAATGTTATATTTTTCCTGTTAGTCCATAAACTGGAACCAACATCTTACAATATTGTAAGGCATGATATTGTCTTTCATAAACATCTTGTTTCATCTGGATCGGTGCTACCATTTTTGAGATATTGCAATTTAAAGTGAAAATTTTAAAAAAAAAAAAAAAAAAAATCAAACTTTCAAAAAAACTACTATAACTGTGAAATTTTCAAAAACACCCTGTAGTATTATTATACTATTAGAAAGGTCTCTTAAAACTCTTTCCAACGGTATATAATAAGTATGGCATATGTTGACAAATAGCCCCACCAGAGAACATAAATGCAAAAATAACGCAACAATTTTATTAAAAAATACATTTTCATACTTTATTTGTCATAAATTTATTTTGCCTTTTTGGCAAATTTAAAAATGTAAGAATGCATTTTAGGTTTGGATACAATATTGAGTTTGGTTCTGACAATTTGTTTTGATGGATTTTGGAGGTGACAACCTCAAAGTTTTAAAATTTTTTTTATTTAAATATCTATGTAAAAATATAATTAGAAAGGCCCTAAGGCTACAAAATCAGAAGTAATTTTATTTGTGAAAATAGAAGCAATTTAATTTTCCAAACTTTTTTATTTAAATAGTTAGGAAGGAGTTTTAGAGTTGGTTTCAAAAGCAGGGTTTTACGCTTTTTCCAGAATATTTATATATGTGTATATGTGGGATTCTCAATTAGGAGGGATTTTAGAGTTGGATTCAAAACCAGGATTGCCCCCTTTTCCAGAATATTTATATTTATTAATTAGGGTTGATTATTTTTTGTATGAAATAGCTATGCCGAATTCTCATACCATTCTTTTCATTATAGTGTTGGATTCAAAATCTAGTTTCAATAATTGAGTTAGCGGGGGTTCGAAAATATAATATTATTTAACATGTTTTATTACAGTGTATTAAAAAAATTAGAAACTTATTAATTTTTTTAATGAATTAGGTATCCGAATTCTTATACCATTCTTTTCATTTTAGTGTTGGATTCAAAATCTAGCTTCAATAATTGAGTTAGCGGGGGTTCGGGGGCAGCAGCCCCCGTAATGAAAGTATAATATTATTTAACATGTTTTATTACAGTGTATTAAAAAAATTAGAAACTTATTAATTTTTTTAATGAATTAGGTATCCGAATTCTTATACCATTCTTTTCATTTTAGTGTTAGAATTTGTATCAATTTTACTATATGGCTTTATTTCGTAAAATTTTAGAAAATGATATGGCTTTATTTCGCATTCAAATGCGAACAACCTGTTCGCCCAACCAACGAAAGGGCTAAATAAAACGTTATACAGGTTGTTGGAACAGTATAAGCGTAATTTTATATCCAACTCAAAACCCTGTCAATCTTCAAAATCTTAGTATATAAATATTCTGGAAAAAGCGTATAATTCTGACTTTATAACCAACTCTAAGGTCCTTTCTAATTATACTTTACATACATATAAATACCTCAAAAATCTTCTAAACAAAACCCAACTCAATATTGTATCAAACTATAAAGTACATTCTTAAATTTTAAAATAAATATTTCTAATGGAAAACAAAAAGGCAAAATAAATTTATGACAAATAAAGTATGAAAATGTATTTTTTAATAAAATTGTTGCGTCATTTTTGCATTTATGTTCTCTGGTGGGGCTATTTGTCAACATATGCCATACTTATTATATACCGTTGGAAAGAGTTTTAAGAGACCTTTCTAATGGTATAATAATAATACAGGGTGTTTTTGAAAATTTCACAGTTATAGTAGTTTTTTTGAAAGTTTGATTTTGTTTTTTTTTTTAAAAAAAATTTTCACTTTAAATTGCAATATCTCAAAAATGGTAGCACCGATCCAGATGAAACAAGATGTTTATGAAAGACAATATCATGCCCTACAACATTGTAAGATGTTGGTTCCAGTTTATGGACTAACAGGAAAAATATAACATTTTAATAAAAATGCTACAAAATCTTAGGAACATTTTGTAATGCATTTTTCGACCACTAGATGGCGCCATCGCCACTAATGGTATATATATTCAAAAAATTTGAGATATTTAGTACCGTTATGTGATGACGTCATCTTGATAGCTCACAACCCCTTTCCGGAAGTTTCACCGTCATGTCTATTCGATTTTCACTTGAATTTTCATTTTATTTGATTTTATTTTTTTTTTTTTTCTTGAATCATTTTTCTACGAAAAACAATTTTAAGGCAATTTATAAAATACAACAAAGCGTTCAATATTACCTTCAAGCATGCATATTAAATTATATTGAAAGGTGAAAATTTTTACACACAACTTTAAAGCTGTTTTCAATCCTACATTTTGCAATTAAAAAAAAAAAAAAAGTCTTTTAACCTCTTAATGAACTTTTTGAGTAAAACACTTATGATATACACTTTGTTTTAAGTGTGAAACAATTTTAATTTTTTTTTTTTTTAAATTTCTTCAAGTACATTGATGATCTTTAAAACACTATAAAATAATCTTTAAGTAATTATAATAAAGAAATGTAAGACATGTTTTCTTTAAAGTTTAAAAGTTGAAAATAAAATGTTAAGTGGTACTTTAGACAAAAATAATTTACGCAACTTAAAAGTTTTATTGAAAAGTTTCTTTATTTGTTTTTTTTTTTGGATAATGGGTGGAAATGCTATGGAAACGTAGAAGTAAAATTTTGTGGAAATGTGATTAAGTTTTTAAAATAGAATTATGTACTATTTCTGTTTTCTGGAATTAAATTTCAGTTCAGTTCATTAGAAATAAATTCTTAAAATAAAATTTTATTAAAATTTAAATTAGTTTTCTTTTTTAAAAAAAAATTAACTAAAGGTGTTTGACTGCTGATATTACTACAAAAGCTTTCAAAGCAGGCCTCGAATATGTTGTGTGACAGCTGAAGTTTAGATTTTAATAATCTCTTCATTTAAGATTTAATTAAAAAAGCAAGTAAGCAAGTTGTTTTTTTTTAGAAGCAATTGACTACTTATTACTTTTGCTTGTCCCTAATTTATATGGGGCCACTTATATGAAAACCATGTTTAAAATTTTTTGCTAGAAAATCACTCGCTGCCTGCGTGGCCAACCCCTAATGGTGAATAAAATTATCTCTTACATTAATTGATTCTTTGAAGTTGCTCAAGACAACTAATGCATTTTTAAATTAAATGACGCTGCCAGATTTAAATCTGAAAAATAGCCTTAGACAAACCTTAGTTCGGAAAGACAACTGCATTAATTCAAGTCATTTTTCAAATTTATAAGAATTACACACTAAACTTTGAAGCATCGCGATATTTGGAACCCTACGTCATGAATATAGGTAATATTTTTAAAAACTAAGGAACACTTCTGCCAAAAAACTCTTAGGTAAAAATTCTTTCGGAAAAAACACTGCACTTATTCTACGATACTTCTCAAATTTTATAGAGATGACTTGTCTAAACGTCGAAACATTCATATATTTGCAATTGAAAGATTTGCAGCCCAACGTTCCGTTATCTTAAAAGTAATAAAAGTTTTTAAGCGATATTTCTACACTTTCAGAAAATTTTATAATCTAAAATACGCCAATTACTTAATATATATATCGTTAATTGTTCTATACTTGAACTATAAAAATTACGTAAACTATTAAAAACTTTTTATTTATAAATTTAAGTCACTAACCTACAGTAATAATAAATTAAATTGAAACACCGTTACGTGCTTAGCAACAAGAGAAACAATCACTATGATACAACTATAACTTACATATAAAATAAATTTTCTGAGAAATGAACTTCAGACAATACACAAAAAAAAAAAAATAAAAATACCAAAGAGTTATTTCATGGTAGAAATTATTACACCACTTTCTAACTAAATCATAACGGTTAATTTATATCTTTATAATACAAAAATTATTTTAGCACACAAACACAATTCAATTCTATTCAGGTATAAGTAAGTACAATTCCGAGTAGTTAAAATTTATTTCAACTACTCTCTATATATTTTAACTACTTTTCATTACAATTTACTGTACAATTAGATACTTACTATATAACTGTTTCTAACATTTATTTATAATAATAACTGTGCAGTAGTAAAAAAAATCTCTGCATTTGATGATAATGATGTTAACAATGAGAATATATTTTCATAATCTAGCATTTTGTACCGTTCGTCATAAAATAAAAAAAAAAAAAAAAAAAAATAACAAAAGAAAAACTCTTTATATGTTCTCTCTTTGTTTTGTATTTTTTACCACATCTAACGGAAAATGTATAAATTAATATAACGGATATAAAAAAATTTTTATTTTTTTTTTATTTAGCATCGTTAGTACATAACGTATATTATAAATAATTGTACTTATGAAAAAAACCACTACTATATACTAAAAGAAGAGTTATTAAATATTAAAACTGTATATTTTGTGCTTATGAGTGCTAGTATTTTTTTGTATGTGTGAATTTGTGTATTAGTGTTCATTTGTATTTACAATTTAATGAGCTGACAAGTGAAATACACTTGTAAAAAAGAAATCAAGAAAGAGTGTTGAGGAGACTGTATCAACTCTAGGATATCCTTATGAACGTAATATTAACATTATAATATTATCATCCAATTCAAATGCACAATTTCGACTCTGAGCTATGTATAAAAGGTGTATAGCAGCTGATCTAACATCTTACACTACACCAAATATATTCTTTTCAGATGATGGCCATTAAGGTTAACTGCTTTTGACAAAATTTCAGATACTCAGTTTCATTATAGTATTAAGCTATACTCACTTTAAAAAAGAAGTTGTATAGGAGCTATTTGAACTCGATGATAGAAAGCTATCGGGAATTCAATAGTAATGTAATGACGGCTCTTTTAATAAAAACGAATTTGTGAAAATTTTAGAGTCATAGCTCCTTTAGTTTTTCAGTAATTGTGCAGAAAGATGAACAGATTCGATTCATATATCTCCTTTACAGCATTACAAACGGTATGAAAAATTTATTATACCCTTTCAATGTACATTTATACGCTTATAAAAACTGCACTTTAATTATAATTTAGTTGAAAGAGAAGAAATTTTTTTTATTGTATTTTGATTTTAATAAAAGTCTACTTTTGAATTTTATTTTTACTGTTATTTATTCCTTTTTGAATTAAAGAACAGTTAAAAATGGAACAAAGAGAAATGTTGATAGTACTGAATGTTGGTATGCTTCTTAGAAATACTTATTTATTAGAAGGAGGCTGTAAGCGATTTTTTAAATTAATATGTATTATGTTCTCATTTGTTGAATGCAAGATGGAAGGTATGCAAAATTTGTTTTTGTGTTTCTATAACTAAACACTAGATTCAATATCTTACTATTATAATACCTTTCTAATGTGAACACAAATGCAAATTCTAATTGTCCACTAATTGTAAATTCTAAATTCTTTACATTCTTCACATTTCCATTTCTTTTACATTAAAATTCAACAAATAAGAAACAGTTAAGTCACTTAAGATCACAGAGTCACTTAATAACGGAATATTAACATTTTAATCTTAAAAGAAAATATTAATTATTTTTATTTAAAAAGGGGTTTTAGTATAATTTACAGAATAAGTGGGGAGACAATCTTAAAAAGCATTCCTGGCCTTGGAAGGCAAATATGATATTATTAAATAGAGAAAAAAAATTTTAATTAAAAATAGGCTCGTAATTTTAACCTTGAAAGATGTAAATTTTCATTCACAGAAAATTAATCAGTTATTTCAAAAATTGTTTTTTATTAATGGAATTTAATGGAATTTGAGTTTTATTTAATTCAAGTTTGGTAGTACATATACAGTTGTATATAATCTTTAATATAGTAAGTACCTATATAAAAAGGTATTTTTTTTTAAACTGAAGACAAATACACCTATGGGTATGATTGACTTAAAAGTATGTAGAAATATGATTATCTGTTTATAATACTATGAATACATTCATATCTCTCAATTCACTCGATTGTTCACTCGATTCGACACAATAACTTTTAGATTTTTCAGATTTAGTGGTAAAACAATTTGGACTATGGAATTCCTTATGGTAACGGAATTTGCAGTAGCGACAATGTGGTTGAATATATTAATACATATCGATGTATCGAATACCTTTCGCTCTCGAAATTAAACTGATCGAGTTAAAAAATTAAACTCGATCGAGTTATTTTAAATTTCAATTTTGAAGGTTGTAGTGAATAGTCTACAATAACGCAAGCATCACTGTAGATAGAAGAGTAATAGCACGTGTAATCAGTTTATAATACTTCGGTTCCTGGCTATATGAAGACTGGAGTTCGGATAAAGAAATGAAACAGGAATATCTTAAATAATCGTAATATCAACGTAATATTAATATTACAATTTTTTATTATACCAGACGAAAGTCAGTTTTATATGGTGTAGAGGCCTGGACTACAAATTACTTTGAACTATGAATTAAAAAAAATAAGAAGCATATCAGCCTTGGAAATATAGAAATCTGTTAAAAATGTCTTAAAGGGATCACTTATCCAAAACAAATGCTCTACAGAGGCTGCAGAAAAAAGATGTGCACTTTTAAAAATTAAAGGCTGGCAAGATACTTTTTTTTTCATGAGCTAACTGTTCAACTGTTAGGCTTATAACCATAAGCACATGTTGACACATATATTATATTCGTGTTATAGAATTGATTTTAATGAATTCCACATAAAATGTAAATATAAAATAGTCTAGGCCTTACAATATGTACAACCTCCTTAAATGTTCAATAGATTAATTCTATTCTAGTAATTTTTTGTAATTGAGTTATATGGCATTCTATTTCTGTGAGTTATATTATTCAATTAAATTATTTGATTATATTTTGCATTTACTTACATTGTTATATTAATGTTATTTTAAATAAAGATATTATAATTATCATTAATTATTGGTAGAGCCATTCATTGAATCTAATGGCAAATGGTAGCTGAGTCGATTAGAAAACCAGGAAATCTTCTTCAGTTTCACTGGAATTCGTACCGGGGTCTTTGGCATGAAAGGTCGGCATTCTAACCACTGTACCACCCAACCATTAAGGCAAAAGCTACTATTTTGTCTGAGAAAGATTACTGAGTGGACTGGTTGGCTCACAATTAGAAACTTAGTTCTTTCAAATATTAAACTAACAGGCCGAGATTCAGCAGTGAATTTGTTGAAATCAGAAAAAGAAAAAGTGAAATTTTTGAAACGGTTATAACTACAGCTGAGATCAGACGGCTGTTAAAGATATCTTGGAAGGATCACGTATCCATTCAGACTGATCAGCTCTGTACTAAAGATAAAAAAAATTTTTTAGTAAAAGAATATTATCTTCAGTTCTACTGTGATCTTGCTTGAAAAGAAAATTTTAAAAATTGTTAAAAGAAAATATTGATTAGATTTGTCTGTAGTAGGAAAACTTTAAAAGATATCTTCTTTGAAACGAACCTTTCATGAGACTAAATAGCATGGAAAATTAGTATGGCTTTTCCAAATCTTTTCCACTATCGTTGAAATCTATTCAAAAAAAAAAAACCCAAAAATTAGTTGACATACAATTATTCTTTTGTGCAGGTTAGTCCTGTTTTTTTTATGTTGTATAATTTTCTTTCTTCCTTTTCACTTTATATCTAAAAAGTTCCATTCTATTATCCAAGGTGAAAAATCTAAAAAAAAAAAGGAATTTTCATTTAGAATAGGTTCCTTTTCTTATTGTAGTTGTTGTTGTTGTTTATAATCCCTTTGTCTGGAATTTATTGTGTGTGTACAAATTCTCTCATTATTTATTTTTTTATTTTGCTTTTATCCGCTTTGTATGAAACTTAAAAATGATTTTGTAAGCTCTTTACCGTTATTATATTGAATTTTGCTTTTCTGCTGTTTATTGTATAAAAAAAAAAAAAATTTGGAATAAAACGGTAAATAAAAAGTATGGGTACAAAAAAAAAAATTAAAGAATAAAGACTTTAAGGAAATAACTACTATTAGGATTATTAAATTATAATAATGACAAAAATATTACAAAGAATACGTAATAATGTTTTATACACAGTTTGGAGTACAAAATAAACAATTTAGATTTCGTTATATAATTATTACTTTTAATAGTTCTTTAATTTATATTTAATTTTTTTTGGAGTACTTTAGCAAATATTTGTAATTTAAAATGATTACATAATATTTGGAACACCTTGGAAAATAGTATTTACTTTAAGAACTTAAATTCAATATAGGTTTTAATACTTACAAATACCTATTTTTGTTGGTGTGAAGTTTTAACTTACTACTCACAAGTCAGAATATTCGTATAAACTCTCTAACTGTGCAATCCTTGGAAGAGATGGCACAGAGATAAGCATCTTAATAATTTAAGGTTTTAGGCCCAATGTATGATTTTTTGTTTCACTTGCTTTGCACGCTTCGCAGCAGATGAAATAAACATTAAACAAGATACAGTACATTGTATCTTAAGTAGCAACGCCTAATGACAAAGTAAGGTGAAGGCCCAATGTACGCTTGTTTCTTCAATTGCTTTACACGCTTCATAGCAGGTGAAATAAATTATATTGTATCTTAAGTAGTAACGCTTAATGACAAAGTAATCAAAGCGAAACAAAGTCAAGGTGAAGGCTCTATGCATGGTGTTTTGCTTCACTTGTTTTACACGTTTCACAGCTGGTGAAAAAAATTACATTATATCTTAAGTAGCAACGCCTAATGACAAAGTAATCAAAGCGAAACATAGTAAAAATGAAAGCTCAATATGCGGTTTTCTATTTCGCTTGCTTTACATGCTTCACAGCAGATGGAATAATTTTCATTTGTATCTTAAGTAGTAACCCCTTATAACTAAGTATTCAAAGCGAAATAAAGAAAAGATGAAGGCACAATGTACGGGTTTTTTGCTTCTATAGATACGCTTCATGGCAAGTTAAGCAAAATACATTGTATCTTACGTAGCAACGTCCAATAACAAAGTAATCAAAGCGAAATTATCTTAAAATTAACCAAGTTTCAATTAAACGCTTTGCTTTATTTATTTTATAGTTTAAAATAATGTTTTTCAATATATCAAAATTTTTAAATTCTATTTCAAACGGTAAAGTAATTTTGATTGTTCTGAAAATATTTGCCTTTTAGTTATGATGATTATAAAACTATTTCATCGCATATTTTGATCGGCTTTTTTGGTCGTAAGATTACCTGTCACGACTCAATAATTTGTTTATAGATTTAAATAACTTGAGTGGGAAAAACTCTTGTATATTAAGCGCTTTGCGTTCCTAGTAAACTATTAAGTTATAAACTACAGTTATATAAAAGGCCTAACCAGTAGTTGCTTTTGTCAGTTAGATAGTTATTCTCCACGATTTTTAAACTTTAAATAAGTATATCAATAATTTTGCTGAATACTGTATTTAAGTTCTTGATATATTTTAAGATGTAGACATAAGTTAACTTTTTATTAAAAAACTGTAAGTACTAAAATATTAAATTGAGAGAAATATTAATAATATTATAATAGTAATAGTAATTTAAGTCACAGGAAAATAATGAAGGTCCTTCATCCTTTACAACTTTTTGGAGTTATTCTTTGACATTTTAATAAGATTTTTATAATGACTGGTGTTAAAATTTATTTAAATTTTTTATATTTTAATTTTAATTTGAATTTTTTCGACATAATGTAATTTTTCACAAAAAAAACCATTTAGCTGAAAATTTAATTTTTTATTAATAAATTTTGAATTTTTTAATTTTAAATTATTAAAATTTGAATTAAACTGAAATCTCAAATTTATTTGAAAAACTAATTTTAATTATAAAGGGAAATCTAATTTAAATTGTTTTATATTGAAGGTGTCGATCATAAAAATAAATTTCACTAAAAAATATTTAATTTATTATTATTAATATTTTTTTTCAATAATAATAAATTTTTGACTGACATTTTAATTAAAAAATTTAGCTTTATTACTATTTATTTTTTTTTAAATTATTATGTTATCAGTTATCACATACAAATTTTAAATTTTTTCAGTTGAATTATTGACACATAGACTAAACAACTTGTAAAATTGATTGTAAAATAATTTAAAATATGTAAATGAGTTAATTATATTTAATTGTATAACAAAATTAATTACGAAATAAATTAGTTACAAAATTTTATTAAATAATAATAGAAAATTAATTTTTGTTTTTAGTATACTATTATTCAAAAACTATTATTCCATTTATTACATGCAATTTTAATTAGTAAAGCTTTCGGAAAAACCCGACAACAAAATATTTTTGACTTTTTGTTCTACTAACTGTCATAATACAAGTTGAATTATACTAAGAAAACCAAGTTAGAGATATTCAGAAAATAGTTTTGGAAAAAAAATTATTTTTTTTTTGACATTTTGTAAAGCTAATTGACTTTGTCAAAATTTAAAATGTGATTGACGGTTGATTGACAGTTTAACAATAAACTTGAAAAAAAAAAAAAAACGATTAACAGTAAAAAAAAGTATTATTATGTTATTATTCTAATTTCTAGAATCCAATAATATTTTAAGAACCTTAAACTCAATAATATTATTAATCTGAATATTTTTTTTTAAATTTTAGAATTTGTTATTAAGTTTTTTATTCATCTCTCCATTGAAATCCATTTTAATATATCCATAATTTTTTCTACGAAATGCTACATTTTTAAAGTTCTTTGAAATCTCATCTTCCTGCACCTTGTGCAGCTGGCTTTAAAATTATTCAAGAGAAACAACTGCTCCACTTACAGTTCCAATTTGTACAAAACAAACAATTTATAATAGACTTTAATTTTTTACAAAAACACAAATTATAATTTATATACCATACTATACTATTTTATGATATGGGTTATTTTCTTCATTCATTTAAGAGTTAAAGAACAGAATTGTAAATAGGTAACCCTAAAAATTAAGGTAGAAGAAATAATTATTTAAAAAAAAACGAACAGTTATTGTAACTTACTTACTGGATCCTAAAACCCCTGGTGGGGCATAGGGCGCCAACAAATCTTCTCCACCTTTCACGATCCTTAGCAATTCCTTTTAGCTGTAACCACGTTTTGCGTTGCAGTACAGTACTTTTCCATGTTCTCCTTGGTCTACCCACTCGTCGTCTGCCTTATGGATTCCACTGAAATGTTTTCTTCTGGTTTCCTCAAGGTTTGTTCGATCCATCGCCATTTACCCTTTCGGATCTCGACTTCAATCATCTTTTGGTTCGTTTTTCGCCACAGGTGTGTGTTGGTAATGATTTGCGGTCAACGAACTATTAAGATACGGCGTAGACAAAGGTTTAATAAGGTTTTATATATATAAAGGTTTATATATTTCTGTAACTTTTTGGGAATATTGGCGGTTACCTTCCATGTTTCACAGCCGTATAGAAGTACTGATTTGACGTTTGATTCATATATTTTTAACTTTGTACGCAGGGCGATATTATTTGACTGCCATATGTTTCAGAGTGTTGAAAGGCAGCTCTAGCTTTATTTATTCTGCTGTCAACATCAACTTGCATTCCCCTATTTGATGTCACCATGGTTCCGAAATAATTGAAGAAGTGGAGCAGTTCAATTATTTAGGTGAATTTAAACATTTCACTAAATATTTTCAAAAAGGTGGTTCCAAAATTTAATACAACGTATATTTTTAATTCAAAACCATATCCTATTATTAAAAAACCTTTCAAATATTAGCAATCCTTATTTTATTTAAAATCTTATCTAAAAAAAAACCAACACAACAAACTATTTACGATTTATCTCACACATCTTTAAATTAAATTCAAAAATCCAAAAAAAAAAATTGCTATAACCGGACATTTTATTTATTTTAACACTTGAGATTTATTTTAATTAAAAAATAGTTTGTATTTTTTTATTTTTTTTTTATTTTCTACTAACTTTAAATTAAATTTAAATTTTCTGAATATAAAATATTTTAATTATTGAAAATATGTCAGTTTATTATCAAAAAAAAAACTTATATACTAGTATATTATAATATTAAAAACTTTACCACCATTAGAACCATACCCTCTAGCAAAAAAAAACTCAAAAAAAAAAAAAAAAAACTTATCTTAAAAGCAAATCCAATGCAAATAAAACTTATAATTAAGTTCAGGTGAATTGGAAAGAAAATAGTTTTCCAATTTTCCTTTTTTTTTCCTTCTTGAACACAAATAAAAAAAAACTTAGACATTATGTTTGTACATACATACATATCCATACAAACATATGCATATTAGCTTTTCTCTATTATATTTCCATGTATACAAAACTTTTCAAAATTTTTTTTTAAATTTAAATATTTTCAAATTTTATTTTGCATTTTTGTTTTTTTTTTTTTCAACTTTCCATTTTTTTGCAAATTTAGTGCAGATTTTTATCAGATTTAACCGGTAAAAAAAAGTACTGTTATAAAATGCATTCGTATTTACTTGATCTACTTTTAAGTTGAATATGTATGCATTATTATATATACGGATAATATATAGAATATTATATATGTGTTGCTATATAAATTTGTTTTTATAAAATGTAGTTGAATTTTTTGGATAAATATAGGTACATATATATATATATATATACAAAATATATATATATATATACACATTTGTACATAATGATAAAAAGAGGTAAAAAAATTCTTAACATTTTTTGAAAGGGGCCAGCAGCACAATGAATATAAAAAAACGTGATCAATTCATGAAAAATTATCTTTTATCTTTTAGGAGAACGAGAGATTGGGGAAGAATCCAAAATTAAGAGCAATCCAAAAGTTTATTGAACACAAAATATTATCACGTAAATCGAAATAAATTGATCGCATGAGAATCTTATACATGAATAGCTTCGATAAATATTATAATATAGTGGAAGAATATATATTTAAATTGAATTTATTTAAGCTGGTGAGTGGTTGAAAATTGAGAGGAAGGGAAAAGGAAAGTGTTTGCGTGATTTTTTTGAAATTTAAATATTCTTTTAGAAGATTTGGGTGTCTTCGAAATTAAATTAAATTTCATGAAGAAGGTGTGGTTTTACTGTCTTGTGTCTCGAAGGGGAAGGTTTTAGTTTTTCGTCAGGGAACTTTCAAAAGGCATCTGGAAAGCTTAACCCCTTAGTATTGTGAGATTTTTACTTTCGGAAAATACTTCCTTCCGGAATCGGAAAATCGGATGGAAATCGATCTGCTTGTATAGACCGCGAAGTAAGGATGTGAAAAAAACCGGAATAAGTTCAAGATAGCTTATAAGACTTAGATCCTCAGGATACTTTCTTAAATTGTACAAATATAGTAATGCTATATCCAATTGCGTATTACGTTGGAAAGGTAAAGACATAGATATACTTGGACTAGACAAGCTTCTATGACGGAATCAGCTTTGAATAGTGTCGGGAAAATTTTTTGTCCGTCTGTCATCTTGTATCATTACTTTAATTTAATAAAGCTGGGTACCCGAAATTTTCCCACAAATAACCAAGTTTAATATCTAACTACAGTTTAATTGTTTCAATTTAGTTCATCTAGCGATAGAGATTCGAGTAGCTGCCGCATAGTTTCTCTTCCATAAACATAATACGAATCTAAAAACCTGAGTTTCGAAACACTCAACAAAAAGAAGTTATGTTTTAAATCAGCGATCTCTCTGACGAATTCAGATAATCTTACATACGAAAGTTCTTAATTTTAAGATCAAATGTTCCAAAACAGCCTATTTTTTGCACAAAATTGCGTCTTACTACAAGAACCAGCTAGAACTCCAAAATTTCGCAAAAGATGATTTAAAGATTTATTACAAAATCTCCTGAAATGTTTATTTAGTCTGGGTTATAGAGACTAGCTTCAATGGAAGAGTAAAATATTTTAAACATCTTAAATTAAAACCACCTGAACCAAATAATATTTCGAGTATGAACACAGGTGAATTCCAGAGTTGACACAGTTTCCATTAACCTCTATCTTGTATTTCTTTAATTTTATTTAAATTCAAAATTTTTTTCCAATTTAAAATTTAAAAATTTTTTTAAATTCATTTCTTTTGGAATAAGTTTCAGACAACTCTAAATATTATTTTGCAAATTAAAAGATTCGGAAATTTTAAGTAAATTATCTATAGGTATCCAGATGACTAACAGAAAAAGAAGTGTACATACATAAAGAAAAATACGAAACTGGGACAAAATCAAAAAGGCAGAAAAATTAATTTTTAATTTTATAGAATAGGTCAGTTGAAAATATACTGTTAACAAACTTAAGAATCCTACATTTATATAGATACTTAAAAAATATCTCATAGATATATAGTATCTTTAGGATTAAATTTTGTTATTTATAACGAAAGGATTTTCATATTAAATTTATTTTTTGTTTTTTTTTCATTTTACTTCGGTTTTACAGTTGCACATAAATGTGTACATAAAAACTATTTACTAAGTAAATAAAAATCTGTATATGATAGCAAATACATTAAGTATAAACTATTTTTGTTGTAGATTTCAGTTTGTTTTTTTTGCAGAATATAAATTGAAGTCAGTTACAAAATATTTCAAAATTCCTATATAATGTATCTATAGAACTTTATTTTTCTCATCTTTTGTATCTTAAAGGTTTGCAAAGGTTGGTATAAAATGGGTTATTATTGAAAAAAGATATATATATATTTTATATCTGGTGTATCTCATTAATATAACTATCAGATAAAATATGAAAGTTATCAAATTTAAGATTTAGGTCCAAAAAAATTTTATGCAAAATGTGTATGAATATTGAAATATGTAATAGAATATTTTTTTAAAGAGTATCTATTTTTTAATTAAATGAAATGAAAGTAATGGAATGTATTGTGATATTTTTTGGGAATTTTGTAACTATTAAATTGCATATGAAAATGAATGGCTTAAGATAAATTAATCTTTTTTTCAATAAGTATAATTTTTATCTTACAGATACATTATGAGAGTAGTCTTGGGTGGGTTTTTAAATCGAACGAGTTCTCTCAAGCTCTATGTGTACAATTTAAATAAATTTTATAAGGACATTAACATCTTTTTAAATTTTCCCAAATCCACATCATATAATCCTAAATTTCCTAAATTTCCAAAGATTTTTTCACCTCCCGTTCCTCCAAACCAATTTGAGAACTTGTGTCACAGGTTCTACCTTAAAGTGGCTTTTGGTCTGTCAAAGTCGCACACAATCTATAAGATTTTGTTAGATTTTTGAATCTTACACTTCCTTCGTAAAAATTATCTAAAGGTAAAGGTACGAAATAGTCTTAGGTGGGCAGTCTTGCAGGTGATTCTATGAGGCATTCGGTAAATAATCTTCCAGATGAATTTTTAAAGCATTCGATGTATAATATTGTAGGAAAATTTTATGAGGCATTCGGTGTAGGTCAATTTTATGAGACACCTCTTATGTCTTACATGATATTAAAAAAAACTATTTTTAAATTACCTACGTATCTAAAGGTAAAAGAAACCTTAAATTAAAAAATTAACTTTCATATGCACGCAAACTGAATATTAAAAATAAATAATATATATTATAAGCATCTAGCATGTTGCGTAGGTTGAACATAATTAAACTTTTATTTTAAAAAAACTTTGAACTTTAATTGCATCAAGGATTATTCTTTGTTCTCTGGTTTTGATTCATTTATTAGATAAGTTGATTAGCAGTTTTTAATGTAGGTATTTAATAATTTAATCGCATGTTAAATTCTTAAATATCTACCTTAAACTTTCCCATACTCCTGCTGTTCATTCTTTGTTCTTCAAGAAATATTTAATTTTGTAGCATTATAAAAGACTTCTTAACAAGTTATTGAAAATCTTTTAATTGAAACGTAAGAGCAAAGCAATATTATATTTTCTTTGAGTTAAGCAGCAGTAGATAAAAGATCTGCGACGTGTTCTTTAAAACTTCGAATAAATTTAGTGTTTTATATTTTTTCAAAAATGGTCCGAAATAATGTTTCCAAGTTCAATAAGAGATCAGTGTATTAAATTATTTTGTTTATTAAATATAAGACTTTGGTATTTTTGACTTTTTTAACTAATTTTATGTGTTACGTTTTTAACTAATTTTATTTAAAGTGCAAAAAGAGGGTACCCCATTTTAATTGAAATAAAGCCTTATAAATAAATCTTCATAGGAATCTTGACCGTTAAGAATAAACCTAAATAAAAAGGAAAAAATTGAATCTATAGATGATAAGATTCACATGTACTTAGATGATTCACATGTAGATGAAGATTCATATGTAGATTTAAATAGAGCGAACTGATTTACATTAGCCAAGACTTACTGTCTTTCTTATAACCCAGTTATATTCGATTAACTTGTAGTTATTTGTTCTTCACAAGTTCAAAGAACCAGTTGTTAAAGGTGTCCTTATGGTTCCAGAAATTTATAAATTTAAAAACTTATTATCAAAACTTTACTTATTATTTGAAAACTTATTAATTTCACTTCCTAAGTTTTTCCAACAGTACAAAGCAATAAAATAGTTTCAATTTTAAAAACCTTGAATGAACTTTAATTAATGCTCTATAAAAATTTTTAAGATTAAATATTGATCCGATATAGTACACTTTCTATTTAAATACGAATAATTGTCTGCTTAAACTTAAATCAAATAAAATTCCCAGATCAATATAATAATTTTCCATCACATAAAGTATCTTTTTACCTTAAAGAAATATATCTAATCTATTAGATACCTCTAATTATCTATAATTACTATGTACATCTTCTTTTCAAATCAAATATGAAAAGTTCATTCTATAAAATATTAAATGGTTTCCTTTAATTCCTTTAATTATAAAACTACCATTTATTTTATAACCATCTTATATTTTAAATAAGCTTTGATTGAATCTTCCAGATATACACAATAAAACTTAAGATAAAATTTTTATTTCCAACTTACCTTAGGTATTAATTTTATACCATTGGTCAGTTTTCATTTAATTCAAAATCATTTAAAATGAACTTAAAAAAATTAAAGTAAAAATGCATTAAAACATTTTATTTTCTATTAAATAAAAAATTAAAGTTTTTAATTAATTTTATTTTTTACTTTTTTTTTTTTTTGTGGAAAATTTTCTTTACAAATACAAATACAAAAGTAATTTAAAAAAAAAAAAAGAAAAGAACAATTTTCGAAGTCAGTTAAAATTTGTAATTGAATAAGAAGTATATAAAATGTGAAAATTGTGAAAATTGGAAAAATCGAAAAGGAAAAACGCAATTGGAAGAAAAATATATAAAAATAAACTTTTTTTTTTTTAAAAACTAAAACAAACATAACTTACAAAGTTTAAGAGGTCGCATTTTTTTTTCTTATTCAGCTTAAGATAAAGCCGCATATACAATTTCATGTATTTGTACTACCACAGAACCAACACACAAACAAACAACCAAATATAAAAACACCATTTAAAATTACAAAAAAAAATAAAAAAATAAAAAATGTAACTTTTTAAATTGGAAAACTTTCTTTTCATTTACGCTTTAATTTTCTCCTCATCTTTTACTTTTGGTGTTTTTCCATTTTTCTACTTTTTGATCCGCATCTTCCATTTTTCATTTTCTTTTCTCAGAACTTAAGTTGTAATTTTTAATCAGTCAATTTCCTTAGACAATCAAACACGAAATCAAACTAAATAATGAGTCAAGTTAAATGTAATTTAAAAAAAAAGACTTACGATATTGGAATCAAAGTTATACCATCACTTCAATTAAACCATTGAAGAAGCTAACAAAATATAAACAAAATAAATACCAGATAAAAAACAACTGTGGATGAATCAATTTTATATAAAGCTTGTAATGAACCATCTTCTTCTACAGATCATTCAGAATTTTTCTAAGAAATAAGAGAAGAAAAAAAGTGAAATTGAACTTTAGAAAATTAAAAATGTAATTTTATGTCCTTGTTAACTTTAAGACAGTTAAGTGATAAAATACATGTTTTGTATTTGTTGCTCCTTTTATACCAGTGTAATGTGGTTTCATTTGAGTAAAAGCTGGGAGTTATTAATAATGTAATAATAGGTTGTTGTGAGTAACCTCTCCAATTAATTATTTTGCAAACATACTAAAAATATGCAATGCGATTTTTATTCAAGATTTTTAATATAAAGTCAAAATATAAGTGGTCTGATAAGTATTTTCAATATTTTTTAAACCGATAATTTGAGATTAACCCAAAACCTGGAATTTAATAACCTTTTTTGTTGAAGCTGGGAGTATATAATTTAATAATAGTTTGTTGTGAGTAATCTCTCCGATCAATTAAAATGCAAACATCCTAAAGATATGCAATGCAATTTTTATTCAAGATTTTTAATATAAAGTTAAAAATATAAGTGGACTCCTAAGTATTTTTAATAGATTTTGAACTCATAATTTGATCTGCGGGATTTGAATTTAAGCTCCCTTTGTAACTAAATTATGTACTAAACATACTACAAAACGGGATTTCCCTACATTTAGTAAATTTTCAGTTTCTACCATTACAAACGAATTTTAAATTTCTTAACGTTTTTATTTTAAACATAAAAATTTTAATTTAAAAGGAAAATTAAATACTAAAACATTTTTTTCTTTAGATACTCTTATATCCCCAGTATTCATTAAATATTAAATAATATTCTCCGATACATTATATAAAATTATAAAATACGTAAAATGGGAGCTGATATTCCCAGAGAATATTTATTTTATCTTCTGTTAGTTCAATAAACCGCAAAATAGTTAAATCAGAAAAACAGTTTATAACAAATATTGGGAAGCAAAACAATAGTATGCAGAGAAATGTTTTGATTGGTTTGCCAACAAATTATAAAAGTTTTCTATAATAAACTTATCAAAACAATGATTTTTTTTTAATGAAATAAACTTTCATAAAAATTTAAAATTGTCAATTTCTGTTTATGGCGTTTACAAAGAGGTTTTTTTTAATTTATTTATAAAAATTATTTTAAAAATTGATTATGATTTGATTAAGTATTATTTGTTTCTTAATAATATTTTATTTAATTTGATAAACTTATAGTCTATTATATCTACAACCTTCTCAATATCTGGTTTAATTTTTTGAAAAAACCGCTTTTCAAAATCAGCTTTTGATTATAATATTGTTTTTCAAAAAAACAGTTTCTTTACTCCGTTTTTGAAAATCGAAATTTGAATATATCAAAATTCAGATTTTTTAAAATCTATTATTGAAATTCTAATTTTTTAAAATCTAGTTTTTGAAATTTCAATTTTCTTAAAATTTTATTTGCCCAAGTCCACTAAAACTCATTTTGAAAAAGTGGTTTTTGTTATAGTTGTAAACAGCTCTTAAACAAACGGGAGTGGTACGAATTTTCGACATTTCTCGTCTTTAAAATCTCGCCTCTTAAAATCTCGCTTTTCTTAAATTTCGCTTTTTTAAAATCTCACTTTTCAAAATCTCGCTTTTATAAGGATTTTAGAGGTGGATACAAAACCAGAATTATCAGCTTGTTCCAGAATATAACAAAAAGAGATTTAAAAGCGAGATATTAAAAAAACAAGATTTTAAATAGCCAGATTAAAAATGTCCAGATTTCGTACTAGACCCCTTTTAAACATATACATCTTTTAAAATACTAGATGCTGACTCTAATTTTGGACACAGTAATTAAATTAATTAAAACTGAATTTTTAAAAAAATAAAAATAATTTTTAGTGGAATTTTAATAAATTCTGATTTTAAAAAACGTATTTTAAAACAAGATTACGCTGGTTTGATTATATGGTAATTTGAGCTTATCTAGTAAATTGTCGAATGTTTATAGCAAAAATTTTATTTTGAATAACTTTTCTTAACTATTTTATTTCTAATAATTAATAGTGTTAGTTTTAAGTAACATTTTTTTAATTATTAAAAAAAATTAAAATTTAAACGAGAAGATCAAACACCAGGTACAATATAAACATCAGAATTGCGATTCTCAGTTTTCTTATTTTCATTTATAGCTAATTTAAGGACTAGTTTTAAATTTAATTTAAATCTCTAAACAAATAATAGAACAAAAATCAAATCGTCAATAAATAACTTCAAACCTTACATTCTCCTAGACAAGACTTAGTGCGCTTTATTTTAATAAAGTACTTTCATATCGAAAAAATATTAGGTTTGATTGCATAACTTTAGGAGGCAAAATACAATAATTTTTCTCATTAAATTCTTAAAGCTCGAGGAAATAAAACCGTTATTTAATTTCCAGGAAGAAAAATTAATTAAACTTAAAATGATATAAAATAGTTTTTTTAATATAAAACAATTACTTTTTTAATTGGACAGGAAATGTTTTCAAAAAACTTAAATAATTTGTTATGCGATTAATCTGTGCTAAAACCATAACAGCACTATCAAATATGTTACACGCGTAACATAATTGCTTAATTTTTTTAAATTTTTTTTTTAATAATATTTAAATAATCCCAAGTCTATTAAATCCAATACCTAGATACTAAAAAAATTAAAAATATTTAATACACAATAGTTATGTTACATTTGGGACATTAAAATTAAACTCTCCAAAATTCAAAAAAACTTTCAAATATTAATTCAAGATGAAAAATTTCCTTTTATTATAATACCCTACACTATTTTTTATAAAAGTCAGATCATTTATATTTAATATCACATCATTTTCCCATTTTTTTGTATTTAACTCCCAAAACTTCGTTATTATATTTTCTTAAATAAAAGTTTCTTTTTTTTACAAAATATGGTTTCATTTACATCAATTTCAATTCCCATTATAAACTTAAATAAGAAACAAAAAGAGAAGGAGCGAGAGGGTAGAGGGAATGTGTAGTTAAACATAAAAATTAAATTAAAATCAGTATAAAAAAGTACGCGCATACTTTAAAAGATTATGTCGAATAAATGAGATTTTTATTATTCCCATTTCAGTTTTGTTTTTTCCTTTCTTTTTTTTTAATATTAAAGGACGCAAGGAGGAGAGAACTGGTAGGAGGGGTAGGAGTTTTTATATATTTCATTTTACTTTATTCGTGTCCTTTTTTTTTAATTTTAAAAAGTTGTACTATATATCAATATATACACAATATTTTATCATAGGTAAAATATTATATTATGATATATATATACAAATATATATATATATATAAATATATATAAATACATACATATAAAAAATTTTTGATAGACATGAGAGAATATAACTTTAGGTGACGAAAACAGAATCAAGTTATCATACAGCATTGAAAGTTATAAACAATAATAAGGTGCAAGGTAAACCAGTAAATGAAATACGAATTCTTTATAAAATAGATATATATATATATATATATATTTATATATTGTATATGTATAATGTACATAGTATATATCTATTATAAAAAGTATTAAAAAAAATAAATTTAACGAACAGAAATAAAGAAAATATTATATATACAATGTACATGTACATGGACTCAATTTTCTTACATTATTATGAATTTTTTTTGAAAAAAATATGTTATAGGTATTATGAAACTTATTTTCCGCTAAGAATAAGTAATGTTTGAAAAGAAGTGACGTTCATAAAATTAAACTTTTTTAAGGGTTTAATTAAATTTTTTTGGGTAATTAATAAATTTAACTTTTAAAATTTACGTTTCTCAAAATCTGGATTCCTATTAATTAAGCTTATTATCGATTGATACTCAAGTAGGGTGTTTAGTAATTCTTAAAAAATTTGTTTTATTACCCAATTTCTTATAAAATTATTTTTAGCTAACATATTTTATACTCAATACTAGAACCAAAATAATAATTGGTTCAATGTTGTAAATCATAACTTTGAAACTCATAGCAATGAGCCATAACTCACTAGGGAACTTATGACTCTTAGAGTTGCAAGTTAGAAATGCTCTAGGGACTTAAATCATTTATCATAACAATGAGCCATGACTCCCTAGAGAACTTATGACACTTATAGTTTTTACTTAGAAAGGTGCGATAAAACTCCAAAATACTATTCTCAACTGTTGCGCTATTAGTAATATTAAAACAAATGTAATAATTTTGATTATAAAGCACGTCTACAAATATGAGCAGACTTTCTTGAACTATAATATGAAAAATAATGATAACACATTTTGGAGTTGGATTCGAGATCCGAGGTATTTCATTTTTCCAAAATTAACAAAATCAACAATAATTTGATATATTTACAACATTTTGCAATTCTGATTTTGTAATCAAAGTCTCGTATACATGAATTCATAAATAACTCTGGAAAAAGGATCAACATTGATTTTTTAACCAACCTTAAATGCTTCCTGATATGGAATCTGCATATCCAAATATACAGGGTGGCGCAAAACGACCCATGGTTTGAATTTTTAAAAACGTTTTTATTTAATGGTTAATTGTTATTATTATTTTTTTGTTACACAGTAAATTAATGGTGACCATTTTCGGCTTCGCACATTCTTTCTCTTTATTGTACATTTTCTATAATTTTTTCGCTGTTCTGTTGTGTACATTTCAATTTCCAATTCCCCAAGTTTTCTTCACAAAATTCTGAAATAAAAATAAAAAATATAAATAAATTTAAAAAGTTATTAAACATTCAAACCAATTCGGTCGTCTTGCGCCAACCTGTATAAATACATTTAGACAATATTTCAAAATAAATTTCAACTTAAATATATTAGTATATGTATATACGCTCAGTTATACAATTGTTGTAAATGATCATTGTTATAACTGTCATTAAAAATTAGAAAGGGAGTTATAGCTGGCTTATTGGTAGCTCATAACTCCAAATGGAACTTACGGGATCAATTTTTTAGCTTGAGTCAAAGACCGCTTCATAGACTTATGTTCCACTTAATAAGTTCCTAAACGACTTAATTTTCGCTCCCTAAAGGACTTATGACCCTGGAAGTTATAACCCTCCACCTTTTTAAAATTTATATACTACTTTATTTCGACTCAAATATCCCATAGCCATGCCTTTCAACGATAATTTTTCTTTTAAACTTTTTATACTGTCTTTTTTCTCTTAATAAAAAAGAAAAACTTTTTTTAATTTTTTATTTTTTTTTTTTTTTTTTAATTTTTTTTTTTTTTAAATATTTTTTATGGTTTTTAAATGAGCGTGTTGTACATGTTAAATTAATTTTAATCTTTTGGGAATAATTTAGTCAAAACGGGCGAAACAAACGATGTTAGAGATGATTTTTTTTTTTTTTTATTCTTTTACTTTTATTTTTTCTTTTTAACTGTTATTTTTGTTGTTGTTGTTATTGTTGTTGTTATTGTTGCTGCTGCTGGTTGTGTGAAACATTTGGTAAATAATTTTCTTTTTTTTTAGTTTTCAATTTATTTTTTGTTGTTTTTTTTTCTACTTTTTACTTAAGTAAAAAATAAAATGTTGTTGGAAAATTTATAATTTTTCCAGTTCCCGATTTTTTTTCGGAAAATTTTTTTTCTTTTTAAAGGAAAAACTTAAAAAAAAAAATTAAAAAGAAATTTCTTTCTTCAATTTTAATTTTTTCTTTACAATTTTCTGTTGTTTTATGAATTCATTAAATGAAAATATATTATAAGATATCTTCATAATTTTGACAAGGTAAAAATGAAATAGAAAAAGAATAAAAAAAAAAAAGAGATAGAGTAATAACAAGAAAATAATAATGTTGTAAAAAAAATTGTTCATCTCTTTCTATAGAAACAAAAGATATGGTGAGTTTGAATGAGAAGATGTGGTGGGTTTGAGTGATGGTTCGCGAAAAAAAAATTAAAAAAGATGTATTTTATAATAAATTTTGTTTTTGTTTTTTTTTTTTTTTTTTGTAAATGAAAGTACAAGACTTTAGGTTATTTTCTTAATGTTGTCTCTATTTCAACATTTTTAATAACTTTTAACATTTTGTGGTTTGTGTGTGTATGTGGGTGTGTGGGTTTGTCTGTGATGAGAAATAATGAAAGATGTGTGTAATTTACTTTGTACTTAATATTTTTATAAAATTTACTTGCATATTTATATTATAGAATATAAAAAGTAATTGCAAAGTACTCTATATGAAATATATATATATTTATATAAATTTTCTTAAAATAACGCAGCACGTGAATTGAATTTAAAAATAATATTACCTACCACAGAATTTATATATTTTTAATATTTAGTTTTAATTACATTTTATATGGTTTTAAAATGAATTATGAATCTTTGTTTCCAAGTACTTTCTTCTCCAAGTACTTTTTTCTTGTTAATTATATATTTTAAATTTTTATTTGAAAAATAATTTAAATTATAATTTAAATTTTTTTTTGTAGGATGTTTATAATTTTTTTTTTGTATTTTAAGGAATGTGACAGTTCTTTTTGAAATATATGCAAGTAGTAGGATGTTAATATTATTTTGTGTAGGATATTAATACCTATTATTAAATATTTTAATATGAAACTCTAGGAAATTAAATTATGTTGATGACATAAAGTGCTTTCAGTATCGCTTTTAATGTCTTCATTTGACTAAGTGAGTAAATTTTTGAGTTACTTAGTCTTAAATCCGATCAAAGGCATTTATATACTATGTATGTTACTCTAATATAAATTTAATTCTTTATAAAATTTATTGGTAGTCAGTGTAAGTAAACGTAGTATAATGTCATATTTTACCATCGTGTCTTTAATCCTTAGAGGGGTTTCTAGAAACACATATGGATATATCACATTATATTTATATAAAAGTATTTTATTTAAACGGAGTGGGAATTTTAGGTTCACCTTAGATTGAAAAGAGTTATAAATTAATATTTCCTGTAATAAATTTAAGATGAAATAATATAAAACATCCTTTCGTTGAGATAAACTAATTTTTGCTTGAATAACTGATTTCTCAATTGAAATAATTTCCAAATCATAATTTAATTCGTGTATGTACTATTAATATTATATTTTGAAAAAATGATCATGGAATTTAATATTTAATAAAATATTCACCCCATATTAATTTATTATTATTTTAATCTATCTGTATATTTCATTTAACTGTGTAGCGTATAAACAATTAATTAAATAAAAATCAACAGCTCTACAGTCTACAAATAGTCTAGAACTTTTCGCCGTTCTATAAAATAGCTGAACGTTATTTGGAAAATTTTTTATATAACTTTAACTTGCACATAATCAAAAATTTCAACAATTTAATATATTAATTAAAAAATAAAAAAGATATGTATGCGCTTACCATTGAACAAGGCGATGCACCAATATAGACAATTTTATTAAAATTGTTTACATAGTTTTCTATGGTAGGCGCTCGACAATCGCTCACATCACTTTTCCAAGCATAAACGCTCCAGAAGTAGTCAGTTTTAGCATTCTTTATATATAAAATTTAACAAAAGTATTAATTCAATTTCAAAGTATTAAAATAATTTCTTAAACTACAATTTTATTTTAAATATTTGAGAAAAAAATTCAATTTTATCCAAATTGATAATATTTGGCTCAAGAGTTGATCATTCTTGTTATTTAATGAAACAAAATTTTTCCAATCAAAGTTTTGTTTCATTTCGTCCCGTTTCAGTTTGACATTGAAAAACAATTAGAAACAATTCCTAATATTATTACATTATGACTTTGTTTTTCAATCAATTTACATTTAAATTTCTACAACCGTTCACACGGAATAAAATTATAAAATTTACAATAAAATAGTTTTTCAATATGAATTTTAATGAAAGTTATAGCCGTTTATGTTCGAGTTGCGATAAGTGATAAAAACGTCGATAAAAGCGTTGCGTACAAAACTATAAACATGATTTAACTAGAAGTGTTTATATTGGAGCATCGCTTTGATTATCAATAGACATTAAATATTTTTATTACATGTTTGAACTTTAACTAGTTACGTGCGAAGCGCTCTAAATTCGAGTGATTTTCACACTCAAATTATTTTTTATTTATATAAATGAACAGCGACCGACAATTTTGCGACCGAATAAGCCGTTTAATATATATGATATAGAATACTTCAAGAATTCACTATGTTATTATCAAGTTAAATAAATATTTAGTTAGGTGTTCCCATACTTCGCATGTTTTAATAAATTCTAATCATGGCAGAGTCTTAGATTACAGGAAACTTAAAGTGATTTAAAGCAGTTATTTTAATTAAAACGGCCATAAATCTATATTAGTTTAATTACAATTAATGAAATTTGAGAAATTTTATATAAAATTTGAATTTAATTTTAATTTAAAATTTGAATTTAATTTTTGAAATTCCCTTTAAATTTAAATATAAAAATTTCGTTTTAATAATATTTTAAAATCAACAGTTTTTACCAAGTCAATTTTTTTATACAACCATTAATAAAATTAAAAAGAAATAAAATATAATGTCATTTCCGGTTAAAATATCCTAGTACACACAAAAAATTGGAGCCCCCATCTTAAAGAAATCCAAAATTTCTTCCTACATTCATAAAATATTATACAAAATATAATATAGCCACAAAACTTTTTTTTAAAAAAAACATTTTATTTCGTTTAGAATTGAACAGCATCAATTACGACCCAATTTTATATCCATTCATTATTTTAAGTTTATCATCATTTTCAAGAGTTTCAGAGTTAAATATACATTTAATATCGAATAAGAAACAAAAGAATGAGACCTCAAACCAAAAACCCATCCCTTAAAAAAACTCAACTTTCTCTCTTTAAAGATATTTTGTCCCAAAATTTTTTTAATCCAATACCAGATGAGTATTCTTTACAATATGTGTACTTATTTGATTCCTATTATTCTTTTCTATTCATACTTTTAGTCAGCTTTTTATACCCTTATGACTATACAGTAAAAGAGTATAATAAATTTGCCATTACGTTTGTGACGCAGAGAAGAAGGGGGGGAAAGATATAGACTCAAGTGTATGGATCGGATCAGAATCGAAAAATAAATCGATTTAGTTATGTATGTCCGTCCGTCCGTTCGTCCGCATGATAACTCAAAAACTAAAGGAGCTAGGATCTTGAAATTTTCGCAAATTCGTTTTTTTTTTCAATAGCCGTCATCGTCTATTTAAATCCAGCCATTTTGGTCCATGGGTTCTGGTAGCTGCCATACAACTTCTTTTTTTATATGAGTATTCCTCTGCATACATATTACAGCTGCGTGTATGAAATTTTTGCCAAAAATAGTTTAGTATAATGGCCAAAGTTTCCGCAAAGTTTGGTTGGTCTACTGCAGAGGGTTCGAGTAACTGCCATACAACTCCTTTTTTTTATATTTGAGCATTACACTACACTTTATTAGGTGTATGTTTGAAATTTTGCCAAAACTAATTAACCGGATGATATAATGTATATGTAACGGTCATACGGGTATCCCAGAGTTGACACAGTCTACTCTACTACACTCTTCCTTGTTTTTTAAATAAAAACAAAACTTTTGTTTTGTTGTTTTTTCAATTCAACTTCAAACAAATTGAAATTTATGTGAAATCATTAAAAAAAAAAAAAAGGCTGGTTGATTTCCTATTTTTGTTTTTTCTAAATACTTCAGATACTTTTTATTCTTTGATTTTTTAAAGAACCAACAGAATATCATATAAAATATATATTAAGCCCTATATTACTAGAGTTAATATATGAGTAAACATACAAATACATATTATAGACAAATATTTGGGGTTTTGGGTTTAAATTTAGTATCTTTATTATAAGATCTATGGAAAAAAATAAAACAATCTCAATGACAATTTTAAAAGATACAATAGCTTGGATGTTGATAAATAAAAATTCCATGTAATTTCTTTATTTCCGGGACACTATCAAACAAAAGTAATGTGAGAAATTTAGAAAGGGATCAAAATATAAAAAATACAATAATTTAGTGAAAGGAAGAAAGATTACTTATATTGTAATAAAATAAAATAATATGTAATTTTGTTATTGGAATGGTATATAATATGGGGTAATGTTAGGCAGATGTATTGCTTCAGTAGCCATTTAGAGTATTAAATGTTTAAATATCTCTTTCTTTATATGTCTTTAATTAGTGTATCCGATTAAGGGTATCATTGGGTATACTAATAAAATTGCTTCAGTACGTAGGTATTCAGTTAATGAATTGTTCGAAAATTTACTCATTCCAAAATACAAAAGAACATCTAGACTAGCTTTTAGTTATTTCAGCATTTAAATTGATCTCTAGAATTGCTTCTAGTTAGATAAGATTTATTATGCTAGACAGCTAATTTACATCTACACTATTACTTTAAAATATTGCGTCCCTGTTGTGATCTAAATAGCATGTCTTCCTTTTAGTTCTATCTCTTTAACCATCACTTCCTTCGATCACGTAGATCTTAATTTAATAACCTATAATTATTTCCAAAATGAGGAGGTAATTCCCAATATGTCTAATTGGTCTATTAATATGTCTGGTAATTCTCAATATGCAATATACCTCATGAACATGTAATGCTTAATCCTGGAATACAATAATACTAGTAGTAATACTTTTGAGCGATTATTTTTTACGATTCGAACTCATCTAGCCCGGGACATCTTTAGATCTTAATTTAATAGTCTATACAATCATAAGAGGTAATTTGGAAATTAATTATTTAATGACCGTGCTAATAACTCTTTAAGAATACTTTTTGAAATTCGAGCTTAACGGACCCATAACTTCGATAAATAGATCTAGATATCCTTAGATCTAGTTGTCGTCGGTATCTTCTACTTTAAGTTTCAAAGTGATTTAAGTTTACTGTTTCGTGAGTGAAGTCTTCTAATCATAAGAAGAAGTTAGTAATTTCGAAAATGCCTAGAATATCTAAATTATCTCATGACGTAATAATAACTCTAGAAGAATACATTTTGAAATTCGACCTCAACTGGCCCGGGAGTTTGATACGTAAATTTAGATAGCCTATGATCTAGTGACCGTCGGTACATTCTACCTTAGGTTTCAAAGTGATTTAGATTAACTATTTCGCGGATGAAGTTGTTGTATAAATTAATTTTAAAATTGGAATGGAATAAATGCTAAATATCCTTAATAATAAATAAGAATCTAGAATTTGAGGACGGACCTTTCTTTCCAGATCTTATATAATGCTAACAATATTGTATTTTTTTAATATCAAATAAAGTATTCTTATGTAGATTCATTTTAGCATGTAAATTACTTACGGTATTCTACTGATATTCTAATAGTATGAGTAGAACTTAAACTTAAAATAACACTCCACAAAGTATTAGACTAAAGTATATACTAAAATAACCCATCACTTAAACTATGTATGTACATAATCATCAATGTTGAATAAAAAGTTCCATGATCGTAAAATGTGAACCTTAAAGATGAACTTTTGTTGTCTTCTATCTATTTTTCTTTTCCTTTTCCTTTTTGTTTTTTTTTTTATTGTAATATCGAAAATCCCATTTGTTTTGGGGTTTAACTATTATAAAGGATACTGATAACAATTTAGAGTTTAAGAGTTAAAATAAGTTGAGTTTTTTTTTTCTTATTTTTTTCTAGCTCTTTTAAGAATATTATTAATGCTTTGACCCATGAATCTACTATCTGAAAGATACTATAGAAAAGGAAAAACAAAAGATAAAATAGAAAAATAGTACAATATGTGATTGTCTTTGTATATAATATGTATTCCTTTTAATTCTTCACTTCTTTTGCTCTGGTGACCGACATTAAAAGAAATTTTATACAGAACCAAACATTTTATAGAGAACTGATTTTAAAGAAACTTTAGAAAAAAAAAAATAAAAAAAAACTTATATTGATTTTAAAAAGTTGAATTAATCAAAAGGTTTTTTATTATTGTTATTTTGTTGCAGGATCATGTGGTACTTATTGTTGCTTATACAAAGTTTTTGAAGTTTAAAATTAAGTTTTTTTTTTTAGTTGAAGAGTTCTATTAAGATTTACGAACATATACAAAAGACATATTTTAAATAGTTAAACTTTATAATTTTTTATTAAATAAATTTTATAAGAGTTTTTGCTGTTGTTTTTATTTTATTATAATTTCTTTTTGACCTGATATTGGAAATTTATTGTATCTTTAGCTAAAGACTTCATTATAAATTATAATGTTCCGTAAGAGTTGAAGATAAATAGCTGGTATAATAAAATGAGTTCAGAGTTATTTTATTTTTCTAATTGCTTCTTTAGAAAATAATCCATGAAATTAATTTAAAAATATTTTAATTTTATAGCTCTTGAATTAAAAGTTTCGAATTTAAAATTAATATTATACTTATCAATTTGAATAAGATCCTAATAAGATTACTTTAAAATGCCACATAATATGGTATTCGTTTTTGTTTTACTTAAAAACTACCTTAAAAATAGATGAAAACACTTTAAAAACTGTAAACCCTAAAAAAATTGCATATTTAAAGGGGCAAAAATATTTTTATTAAACAAATGCATATAATTTGATTTTCTTTGTAGAGATATAAAATTTTTAAGAAAATATTGTACTTTACTATTTAAAATATTTTAACTCGGCCCCATTTTATAGAAAATGAGGGCTCTATAATTAAGTTATGTAATAAAAATTAAATTTGTGTAACATAGAGTGAGTGAGAGTATAATATACAATAAGTTTACTGTGTCAAATTATTATTTGATTACTATTTGCTAAACAATATTATGCTATTACAGTAAATTTGCTGAAACCATAGTCTAGGAAGATAGGTTGCAGTTAGGATTAGATTGGACCATTTTGATCCCACTGCACTCATGTGAGCTGCGTTTTTTTGGTTTTGTCTCGAACGACAATTATTTGAACGACATTTATAAAAGAAATTTAGAAAGCTGGTCAAGGTTATAAAAAACGGTTGACTCAGTGGGATCAGTACAGCTCTAAGGTTTAATATTCTTAAGATCCTATTGTGGATATATAGAATAATTTATATATTTTAATATTTATATTATTCTATTAAATAACTTTGTAATTATTGGGGTTACCTTAGATATTATATAAAAAACTTTAACTAATTTCTTAAAGCACCACAATATAAAAATACTAAGTAGATATTCTGTAGCATATTATTTTCAACCATTACACTTTAATTAATGCATCCATTAATTAAAATTAAATAATTCAATTTTAGTTATATACGTTGTCAGTTAATCCTATATTCATTTATTATTACATACAACAAACTTACATAAAGTTTAATAAATTAATACAATTTATGAATTAATTAAATAATTATTAGAGAATTTTGTATACAATTTGTAAAATTTAGTAAAATTACAAATTAATAATATAGTCGCTAAATTGATCAATTAATATTAAAATGCATTCTATTATGTAAAATAGAATAAAATTTATGTAAAACATAAATGCATTTATTATAAATTTAAAATATTTAAAGTTCAACTCGTGTAATAGGCACTATATATGTGTGTGGTATAACATTAGACCAATATAAATTGTTTAATTTAATAAAATAATGTGGTATATTTAATAATTATATATAGCATAAAAAATTGGATGGGGATTAAATCGAATTTATAATATAATTTAATTTTAATATTATATAATTTAAATTTTAAACGGTTTTTATTAGAAAAATTGAAGAATAATAAAAGACAACCAATTTATCAATTTATGTAATAACAATTTAGTGAAAAATTAATATGACATTATTAATATTATGGGTTGAACCATCTATTCAAGTTCAATGATGCCAAAATGAACCAAATCAGAGCACGGGATCGGGAGGCTTCCATACTAAAAACCCACAGATTTCGAAAAATCTCGACTTCTAATTATCGGAATGAGTTTGTATTTTATACACAGGCTATTATTGGGTACCCATGAAAAATTGCTTACATTTATTGATTCTACTATCATACAGTCTAGAGACTCTAAGATTTTTTGGAATGTCAAATTCTAATAATTCATCAAAATCTCAAGCGATTTATTTTTGAAAAAGATACTATTTATATTGAAATTAGAGTTTAATTATGATTATTTAAATCAAATCGGATAATATCTAAAAAATGTTTGGTACTTTGTAACTAAGTGTTTTACGAGTAAAAGTATCAAGGTTAAAGATTTGCTCTAAGAATGCATATTTTCCTAATTCCTTTAACTTTTTTTATGTTTTAACATTCAACAGCTCCAATTTTGTCTCCTATAAATTTTATTTGCTATAAAAGTAATTTTACAGCTGGGTGACGCAGTGGTTAGAATGGCACTTTCATACGAAAGGTCCCGGGTTCGAGTCTCAGTGAAAGTAAAAAAAACTTTTGTGGTTTTTAACTCGACTCAGCTACCATTCGCCATTGGGTTCAAATGAATAGTTATAATTAATAATTATGTATCTTTAAAAAAAAATACATTAATATAACAGCACAAATAAATGCAGAATATAAACAAATAATTTAATTGGATAATATAACTCACAGATATAGAATCCCATATAACTCTAATATTACAATATAAACAAAAAATAGAATTGTATCTATTGAAAATCTAAGACGTTTCTAGATGTTAAAAGGTCTAGTACTACTTCAAGTTCAAACTGAACTTTGATTTTATTAAGATCAGTGCCTATGGTATAGACAGTCTTATTAGCCAAATAGTTGAACAATTAGCGCCTAAAAAAACACAACTCTAATAGGAAATAATGGATCTTAAAAATCTTTTATATAAATAATATTAGAATTTTTTTAAATTAAAGCAGAGATATTTATATTAAAGCAGATATTCTAAGTATTAATAATCATAATTAAGAAAAATTTAATTAAATTATATAAAATTTAATTATGCAATTTTATTCAATTTTAATTCTTTTTAATTAATAATTAAATCAAATATAATTAGTCTATATTAAAATTATAAAAACTACATTCATATTAATTTTTAGTTTACTTTTATAAATATTTCTAAATTTTACATAAATAACTATAAATTCATGATTAAAATATCTTCAGTTGATAAATACATTTTAATACATTTTAATTAATTAAAAACTATATAATAAAATTTATTATATAAATGTTTTAATAAATTCTTTTTATTATCAATCTAATTCGAAATTATTTACTTTAATTAAATATTAACTTTCTTTTGATGCATTTAAAATGTATTAATTAATATTATTATTATTTTTATTATTATTATATTATTTAATAATATTTATTACCAGAAGCTAAATAAATCAATAATAAGTATATTATATTAATATATTAAATTTAGTTATTTGTACATAATATAAATATTAATTAATTCTAGAAATTTTGAAAATTTATAAACTATTTAACTAACTATTTTTCCTAAATAAATAAATTATAAAAACCAAAAAAAAAATATATTAATATTTACCATTACACTATAAAGATAGTTTATCTTAAGATTTTCCGCTCATGTAAATAAAATACAAAAAAAAAAAAATAACAAAAATAAAAACAACAAAATTCCATATTACATTAATTAATTTTAATCTTAGGGCGTAAATTTTCCTAATAAGGCTATTGTATCTATAGATATAATATCTTAAATCTATAGATACTATATATTATAAGAATTTCAACAAAATAATGGGTAATGATAGAATACAAAGAATATATTGAAAAAAATAATTCTAAATCCTATTGAATTCAATCAATGTAACTATCATTTTTTTTGTGTGTGTATATGTGTATTTTTAATACAAATAAAAAAAAAATTATTATTATTTCTTTTTCTATTATTTTTTTTTTATCTTGTGTGTTTATTTTCTTTATTTTTATCATTTAATTCAATTCACAATATTTATATTTGATGTTTTCATTTCTTTTAATTCAGGATCAGTTTATATAATTTTTTAGTACATATATACGTATGCTACGTATAAATATATCTACTTATATATACTTACATCCGTTTATAATCTTTATTTCCGTTTCAATGCCTTTAAATAACAATTTCCATTTTTCGTATCATTTACATAATATTGAAATTATTGTAATATAATATAAATGTATTTTTGTATATGTATATATGTAGGTATTATGTGTCAATATCCTTGTAAGGATAGATTTATGTACATTTTGATTTGTAAAAATCAACAACAAAGAAAAAACATAATATTAAAGTTTTCCATATCAAAAATTAACCTAAAATTGTTTTAAAAAAGGTTAAAAAAATGTTTGTTAAAATCTAAGTGTGGGAGTTTGGAATTAGGATGTTAAATTTATGAACTGTAGTATTGAATCAATTGTTGATTTATTATATTAATTTACGAAACAAGTAAAACCTTTTAAATTATTTAAATTTGCATATTAAATGATTTTGTGCAATTTGTTGTACTTGCTCAAAGAGGATTAACCCCTATACGGCTTATTTCAGTTTTGAAATATTATATTATCATTATCTTATTCCAATTCAAATTTTAAAACCGCTTGCGAAATCCGAATATTTTTAACAAATACTGTTATATAACTGTTCAGAAATTCCCCAATGATTCCTTTAACCTGCTGCGGTCATTCCCACTGTGAAAGCAGTTGTACTCGCGTTTGTACTTGATTTCAAGATAAAGGTTACCATAGTAACATACAAAATTTTTACATATCCATACATAAAAACTTAATCTTCACAAATTAGGTATGTATTTTCTCCATAAACAATATTCCATTTTTAAAAAAAATTAAAAAGACAACCTAAGTACTTAAAATATTAATTCGTTACTTATCCTATCTTAAAAAATTTATTGCTTTAAATTTTCTTTACCCAATAGTATTTACGACAATAAACTCGAGTACTTCAGGTATTCTGAGAAATTGTATAATTTTAATATGATCACCAATTTATAATAACATGCTATTGCATTAAATTTTCTAATAATCTTCAGAAGCATGTTTATTGTTATTAAGTTGTTAATTGGTAATTAGTTTCTAAAATAAATTGTTTCTCTGAATTACGATTATAAGATCTCAAAATATTGTTGAAAAAATTTTAATTTGATTTTGTTAATAACTTAATACCTATCATTAGTAGATAATCGTCTTTTTACCCACCTACATGTTCCATATTATATTAGCCATTTCTTTAAAGATAAAGTGATAAAATAGGGTGCACGATACTTTAATAATAACAGTCCGTAAGAAAAAATTCCGAAAAATAAATCGCAAAAATTCCGAAAATTGTGAAATCCTGAATACCTTCCATCATATTATATAGGTACATATATATAAAGTATTATTGATGCGAACAATCATTGTCCTGTCATAAAAATAATATTTTTTTAAATGTAATTGATGACTGCTAAATTTATAATATATATATGTATACATGATCGAAGCTGAAAATAAATTTAAATATTTAGGATAAAAAAGGGTTTTGGAGTCGGATACAAGACCTCATTCGGAATATTTCAGTTCGTGATTTTCTTAGTAAAGTTATAAACCCGATAAAAGATATATTAGTAAGATCTCATTTAACATTTCTAAATATATGGGGTTGTCCAGACCATGCGTATCAGTTTTTTAAGCAAGGAAGGAGTAGTTATTTTAAAATATAAAAAAAAATTTATTAACTAAGTTGAGGGTGCTCTATCGATTCGAAATATTTTAAACTTCCGGAGAGAACCGGATATATTTTTTTTAGGCTGGAAGTGTTCCAAAATCGAAATTTTTAGGGTCTTAATTTCTTTTATTTGAAAGGTTATTTTTTTTATTTTTATTAATTTTAAAGGGAAATAGTTAGAAAAGTAAAAAAAATTATTTAGGACAAAATATTTTAATTTTTTGACGTAAAATCCGAATTTGCGTCGAAAGTCCCGTTCCCATTTGAAAACTTCGATTTCAGGACACTTCCGGTTCTTTTCGGGAGTTTAAAATATCACCAATCGATAGAGCACCCTCAACTCAGTTAATAATATTTTTTATATTTTAAAATAACTACTACTTCCTTGCTTAAAAAACTGATACGAATGGTCTGGACCACCCTGTATAACTTAGTTTGAAATATTATTCAAATTAAATTTGGGGGTTAAACTTAATTTATTTTAAGTTATAAGTATATAAAATAAAAAATAATGTTCGTAATTCTTCTCTAACTTCCTGTTAGAGTTTAAATATTTTTATTGAAAAATTTATTAAATGTTTTTAAATGTAAATATCGAAAGTTCCAATTTGATTCCAAAATTAAATTGATTATATTAACCGATATAGTATTTCTATTTATTAAAAACATCAAATTCAAATTACTTATACAATTTAATTTTAAACATAAGTGATGATGGATCACTACTATTAAAATCATCTCCTATAAAAAAAAAATTGACCATTCTTATTGAAAAACCCCTTTTGTAATTATTATTGTACAACGTGTATCCATTTTCATATAAAAATACAGTTAATGAGTAAAAGTATCCCTAATACTGACAGTGTTAATTTTGAATGAAAAAAGATAAATATAACTGTTAAGTAATGATTGTATGTATGTTTAAATGTATGTTATAGTTAGTCAAATTTTATTCTTAATAATTCCTTAAAATACTTTATAGATTTTTCAAAAGGATCTACACATATATCAGTATATTTATAATATATGATAAATATGTTTATGAGTATGTTTGTTCGATTATTTGTTTATGTAACATATTAAATAAAATGTTTATGTAAAATAATGTTTATGTATACATTAATATTACCGTAATTTATGTATACATTCATATATACATGTGTGTACGTGTATAATTGTATAATTTGATATACTATTATTTTTTAGGGAGTGTAAATGTATCATTACTTATGTATATTGGGGCATTATTATATAATTTCCCAAAAGAGAACTAATATATATATATATATATTTCCTTATTTTGTTTTCCTTCTCATCCTTTGGTCCTTTTAAAGTTGGAAAAAAAAAACATAAAAAACAAAAACAAAAAGTAGAATTTCATGCTTTTATTGTTATTATTATTCTTATTGTTGCTGTTGTTTAGTTTTTTTTTATAACCGATTCAACTTAGTCAACATAAACTTTTTGTTTTTTTTTTTTTTTAATTTTATTATGAGTGTATGTGTGTGTGTTGATGTGTGTTAATAATAATAATATATAAATAATATTTATAAGGAAGGAATATTAGGTTAGAAAAGGATCCAATATCCTTGTAATATATGATAGTTAAGATTAAAAATATGTTATTCATAATATATATTGTACTATAAATATATATACATACATATATATGTTGTCTATTATGTAATATATTTTATATATATATTATATAAACAAAAAATAATATTTATAAAAAATATAAAAATTATATTAACAGGGTGTTTATTTATAGTGTTTTTTCATGTAATTTGAATTTATTTTTTTTTTTATGATCCAACAGTTTTTAATAATATGTTAATATATATAATATATATATATTAATCCTGAACATGGTTTTTATTCATGGAAGCCATATCTGTATATGAATATGTGTTTGACAGTATGTGTGTGCATATATGAAATGTAATATGTACTTAAATCCTTCATTACATATTATTATTAAATCCTTTCTTTAAAAAACAAATATTACATATTTTATTTTAATAGTTAAAATAATTCGAAATTTTTTAATTTTTATATATTTATATATTGTGTTAGTGTGTATGTAAATATTTGTAGATAAATTTAAATAACTTTATTAAAATTAAAGAATATATTTGTATAACTATTAAATGAATTGTATAAGTCGTCGTAATGAGATACACGTGTCTATTCATTGGAATTTGAATTTGCATGCGCGTCTTTGTGTCATCAGAGACCACATTTATTTTTTAATATATAATATAATTATACCATATTCTGATCTTTTATTAGAATGCGAGTCATTCAAGATATCAAACCACTGTTAAATACTCTCCTCTGATCTTTCATTAGTATAATATGACTGTATATAAATGTATCTGATGATGACTATAGCATCAATTAGGTACGAGATCCTTGTGGTGTTTCTTTTTAATGTATTTAACTCATCTCGTATATGTATCTGTAACCTTGAAAATTCAACATCCCTTTAGTATTCAATGTTAGTAATTTCTTTCACAAATGTATTTTATTAGTATAAGAAATTGTAGAATCCTAGGCATACGTGTATTTATACCTTCCATTCCTCTTTTTAGTATTTTTAACTCTCCTGATCCTTTGATACCTGCTGGACCTAGTCAAAAATTTGTTGGTGTCTAAAAGTCCTTTCTTATTATTGATTTTCATAATTTTTAAAAATCCTATTCCAGACCCGGTCTTCTGGAATTTTTTGATGCACTACAAAATTATATAATGAGCCCCCTAATCGGATTGAAAATATTTAACAGAGAATTTAATTAATATTTCTTTTGAATAAATTCTTAAACTCCTCGAACCACACTGTCTATTTACCTATTATATTATATACAATTTATATAATATATAAAAATATTTTAAAAATTTAATAAATATTATTAATATTAAATATTTTATAAATTAAATGTAGATATATGTTATATTATTTTTATATATGTTATGTATAAAATTGGGGTTTCCTGATATTATAAATACTTTTGTCAGATGAATTATCCTTTTTTTTTTGTTTTTTTTTTTTCAGTTTTTTTCTATTTGTTGTTGTTATTTTTGATAGAAATTTTTTTTTTCTATTTCTTTCTCTTTCTTTTTCTTTTTTTTTTTAGTTTTTTTTGTTTTTATAACCAGTAAAAGAATCCGGAGGAAAAATTATATAAAATAAAAATTAGTAAAAGATAATAAAAAAAAAGCAAAAACAAAAAAATAAAAACAAAAAAAATAAAAATAAAAATTATTACACAAAAATATCATATAAATTAAATAGGGTGGACAGTAATATTTTTGTATAATTTGTAATAAAACCAAAAAAAAAAAAACAAAAACCAAAACAACAAGAACAAAAATTACCCAAATATTTCAGTGGGAGTTTTTAAATTACATTTTGCTGGTAGTTAAAGGAATTTGAATGATTCTACATAGTTTAAGGAAATATGAAGAGTTTTGGACATATAAATAGATCCATTTTATTAGGGTGCTTAATATGGAATCTAAAAGGTGGTACTTTCTCATGGTCATATTACAATAAGGATCCAAAAATTTCTATTGTGCTGCAATAGTTGTGATACATGAAGCATGATTATTTAAAGTTCTTAAAGATTTGAAGATGTCAGCCCTCATTAAAATATCTTAAACATTAATTAGAGAGAATATATATAGAGGGGAATTTTTGTTTTAATTTCCTTTGTCATTCCCGTTCCCATTATTATCTTTGATGATATTTTGTGTAATAAAATTTGAAAATATTTTATAACGTGTCTTGACCTAGATATAAAATAAATTAACAAATCAAATTCATCCCTTCATTAACGGTAAATGGTATATCTAAAATGCTAAGTTGCAAAACTATTAGAGGAAGAGTTCGGAAATTTATCTTTTCCTAAAATTAAATACATCCATAACACTAAAATTGGAATTTGTTAATAACTACAAAGTTTATAAATGTGTTTATACCCAAATAACTCTAGAAAAAAATCGTTCTGATTTTCTGAACAAACTTTAAATCTATTTTCAAAATCTTCCGGCCTGGAACAATCAGTAATGAAGAACTATGGCAAACAATAAAAGACCAACTTGTGATAGTGCAGATAAGAAGACGATTAGTCATAATATAAGAAGGCCTGCCAAACAATTGCCCGACAAGTGCTAGAATGGAACCCACAAGGCAAACGGAATATCTGCACAAAATGGCGTAGAACGGTGGAAAAGGAAATACTACAAAGCAAGAAACTAGGTCCATAAAAAACAGATGGTCAATAATAGAGTAAGATCTAGAGACTAAATGGAACCCTAATCCTCTTAAAGGGGATAAGAGAAGGAAATGTGAGAGCTGTACCAATCGCAATTTTCCAAACACTTTACTAAAATTTTTTTCTCAACTCTATCATTTCTGACTTCTTTCGTGAATATTTAACTTTAAAATCAAGAAATTTCATTATTTATAAATACTTTTAGCCTAAAAGTATGCAAAAAGAAATATCAAAAATATTAATTTTGCCATTTGTCTTCAATTACATGACCTTAATTGTACATTTCTACAAATAAATATTTATAATATTAATATAAGGTTATAACTATAATTTTCTTAAAAGTAAATTTATATTTTTTTGTTAGATAGTGAGGTGACAAACTAATTAATTTTGAAATAATTAATATCGAAACGGATATTTTATTAAAAAAAAATAGAACAACAACAACAACAAATATAAATTAAGAATTTTATCCTTATTTATTTATTTACTTAATGATATTTATTTTAGTTTTTGTGTTTTTTTCATTTTTTTTTTTGGAAAACCCCCTCTGGCTATTGTTATTTAAGTTTAGATAAAGCCTATATTTTTATCTAATATAATATGTGTACTTATATACACATATTTTTGGGGATTATATAATTGTGTATTAATAAAATAAAAAAACATGTATCTATGCATATCCTTTTCTCTTAGTCTTATTAAAATAAGAAATGTATCTTTAGATAAATTTTATTCTATTTCAATTTATTTATTTATTTTTTTTTTGCAAATTATGTATGATGGTTAAGATAATTAAATAAATCATAAGAAAATATTTTTGATATTTAAAACTTTTTTTTTATATAACTTAAGATCGTATTAAATTTCATTAATATTGTATTTAGGATGAGACTTGGTAGTTTGCTGATGATTGTAATAATTTGAATTCAATAATCTTTAGATAAAAAATAATTAGGAAAATTCATAAATGAATTATTTTATTCTAGATTTTAATTACATATCCAAAGTGAAACAATGAAAGTAAAAAATGCTCAACTATTGTATTAATAAACTGATTAGAGTGCTACGTTATCTGGGCTTATAAAATCTAATAAATATCCACTAATTTAACTATTTAGATTTAATAACAAACTACAAGAAAACAACATATTGTATCTGAACTGTAATTAAGTATAGTGTCCTGAAAATTTGTGGAGCCAAATTATAACTCTTGACTTCTCTTAGGACTGAACAACCAAAATATCTGCTTTTGTTGTTTTACACGCAAGTCAAACTTTAGGAAAGATAGATAGAAAGGCTTGGCTATAGAGCTAAGGAGTGAAAAGGAAAATAGGATAGAAGAGGAGAGTTGAGTGGAAGGTTAGAAACGAACATATTTAAGTTTCTTTTTAAAACGTTGCAAATTATATAATGGTATATTTCTATCAGAGGGGATTTATCATTTCCTCAATTATAATTGAGATGGGATATGCTTCCATCCCACATTTTAGCTTCTCACAATAAATGAATTTCAATAACCAATTTTTCACCAAGGAATTTCCACTGTGACGATGTAACTACTTGAAGCCTTCCTGTTGTTGCGTTGGAATTTTTTAAAATTAATTCAATAGAGCAACTGTCAATGTCTACAAGATAGAATCGTGGACGTGGCATTATCTAAACTCCTTGAATCTCTAGACTCAATGATACTGGAATCAATTATGATAGTTACTCTTCATAGATACTCCCTAATAGTCTACTTGTATTTAATTACAAGCTTGAGGGATGGATTACTGAATGAATTTTAAGGTTTTTCTGTTCCTTTTAAGACAAAGTTGTGGTTAAAAGTATTTTATTAAAAAAAACCTTTAATTTCTTTTATTATTTTTAGTTACTAATGATTTTCTTCAACAATCCTTACTTATAAGTAGAAGTATGCTTAAACCTTTCTTTTAAAACGCAACCATTTAAATAAGAAATAGAATCTAATAGATATCTATCTAATCCTCATTTCAAATACTTCAAAATAAACTTTAAATATAAAAAAAAAAATCTATAGATATTCTATTAATTAAAAAAAATATAAATTTCCTCAATTTTGAATACACTTTAATACCTTTTCTTTAAAAATGTAATTACAAAATATACAAATGAAATACTATAAAATTAAATTAAAAAACACTTTAATAAACTAACAGATACACCTACTTATATATATATACTTATATATATACACACATATATATTGAAAATCTCTTTACCTTATTTATTGTGAAAAATTGAAAATCTAACAAAAGAAAAACAACTTAAGAAAATCCCATTTTATTTATGCATTATGTATGAGTATAAAATCAAAATGATTATAAATCCTTCAAGTATTCGTGTTTATCTACAAGTATATACATATATATTTTTAAAAATATATATTTAAATTTGCAATAATTTATACTAACATATAAATACATATGTATAAGAATATTATCTTGTATTGTTGATGCAAAAAGCATCTTTCGAATTTAAAAAAAAAAAAATTTAATCCTTCAAAACTATTTTCAATGTGTCATCAAATCAAAAATCAATTTAATTTTTCTATATAAAAAAAAAACACATACATACATATATACATACTATGTATATAATACAATATATACATAGAATTTAATATTGAAAATATGCGGAGTAAAAAAATTCCCAGTAGCATTTACCTATTAAATCTTTTATTAATACATATATGTACATACATGGTACTACATAATCGATTTATGTATGTATTTGTTTGTTTGTTTTTTTTTTATTTTATTATCCTGATTCATTCTTTAAAGTTTTTTCTCATAAATAACGGAAATTCACTTGATGGGGAAAGATGGATTTTTCATTATAAAATTTTGATCACCTAGAAAACATTTAAAAAAAAAAAAACAAATCTATCTTATAGATACAATAAGATTATATTATTTTTATTTTTTTTTTTTTTGCAATCTTTAAATTCTTTCTTGTTGTTGTTGTAGTTGGAGTTGTACAAAACCCATCTGGATTATATTTTTTCCAGAATAATTTTTACCCCTATCCTGATTCTTGAATAACATGATGCTTCAGACATTTGCAAAAAAAAAAAAAAAAAAAATAACCTAGTTCGTATATCCCTTCATTTTAAGTTTCTGGATTGTTATATTTCTCATCTTCTACTATTTACCGTTTCTTTAAAAAAACATTTGTTTTTTTTTTTTCAACTTCACTATATTCATAAGAAATTCGATTTAATATTTTTCCTTTACCTCACTCTTTAGTTTCTTATTTTTTTTTTTTTCAAATTTCTGGAACTAGTACGTCTGAAGGAGTAAATTGTTTCATTTGAATTTGAGTGAGTTTTTATATTCTACAGGATTTTCTATCCATTGTGTACATAATATAATATTATACGTATTTCAATCTTAAGATAGATCAGGATATCTTAAATAAACATTTTATACAGGTATATATGTATATGTATATATATGTATGTAGAATTTTAAAATATAACATTTTGAAAGCCATCAAAAATTAGGAAGAATGTAAGGAAAAAAAAATTGTTAAATAATATGAAAATTTTCAAAAAAAAAATCTGTAGATATTTTTTTCTTGAATATTTTTAAATTTTTTTAATACCATAGTGAGGAATAACAATATTGTATATCAATTTTTTTTTTTTTTTAACATTCTATGTCTGTCTCTTTCTTGGTTTTTTTTTTTTTTTTTAAATTGAAATCAATAAAATTATTAATTTAATAGAATGTTGGTATTTCCAAACTATTTGTTAAAAAATAAATATGGAATCTGAAAATATAAAAAAGTGGAATGGAGATTAAAGTTGGGAATGTATCAGGAAAGGCAGATATTAGAGACAAGGAGAGTAGACGATATTATATAACATAAAATTCGGAAGACTTTAATTAAAGAATTTTTATAGTTTGGTTTTAAATAAAGAGTACAGAAGTCAGAATTCACAATAGTTGTAGGGCAGAATGAGGTCTTCAAAAGGATTTTGTATGCGATAATTGGTTTTTAAAAAAAGTAAACTAGCTTTACTGTTTATGGAACAAATTGAAGCATTCGAATGATATTGAAAATTTAACAATTATTTGTTACAATATTAAACATAGAAATCTGGAACAATATTAGCATCAATATTTGTATATCTAGTAGTACCTGATTAGAGCTTTGTGGCTATAAAAGACTAGTTGTTGCGTCAAAATATTTAATTATGATTACCTATACTTAAAAATGTATAAATAAATTCAATATGGATTGTATATAAGATTTTTTTCTTGCACCAAATTTGTGCTCATTCTTAAAACCCAAGTTTACTTGTAACGTCCGGAGATTCTGTGATCTAATTTTTCCCATCTGTCAAACCGTTGTATCTTTTAGAAAAAAGAAGCATTCATCATTTAAATTTTGATGAATTATTAGAACATGACATTCCCGAAACACCTAGAATCCAAATTCTAAGCCCAATAAAACTAGAATCATTTTAAAAAAGCTACATTTAATGAGCACTCACCAATAGTCTAAATACCAAATTTGGACACATTCCTACAATCAAAACTCGTGATTCCTCAAAAAGTCTATAGTTTTTTTGTAGGGGAGGCTCCTACCGTATTTCGATTTCGTCCATTAAGAACTTAACCTCACAATTGACGAATAAAGCACGCATACCCAATTTTATCAAATACGGTTGAGCAAGCTATCATGCTCACACATACACACACGACCACACAAAACAGTATTTGGATTGACGCGATTTCGATAAAAAGGAACAACTTTTGTTAGGACAGAAGAAATTATATTTTTGTTTTTCACCGAGGATCTTATAATGCAGTTCAACTTAAATATTTTCATCTATTTTTAAGCTACTCTAAAATTTGAGCTTAAAATGCACCTTGCGCCGATCTGCTATTCAATACTATTGATTTCAAATCTATATCTAAAATTTGAATAGCTTAAAATTGCAAGATTAAAGCTTTAAAAATAAAGTTTCTTTATTTCATTGAATAAGTGAAGCATTTGACATGATAAGCACTTGATTTTTTTCAAAAATAAATAATCAAAATAAAAACTTAGTTTTACCAATGTTAGTAATAAGACATTAAAACTTTTGGGTTCCAATAAATAAGTTTTAAATCTAATTCACAATACCCCAATATTTATCTCATCTTGTTTGAAGAAAATGTGAAACCAAAGTTGATAGACAGACAGCGTATTAATTATTGAATTAATCCTAAGTTTTAAAAGAAATTTTAAGTGGCCTTCGGTTTGACTACTATGATTTGATGTAATGCGATCCCCAATATATCTCAAAAGGTTGGAATCAACAAATATAGATAATAACAATATAATAACATAATAAATGTCACTCCTGCCACTATAGATAAACCTACAATAAATTTAAACTATTAAATAAAATAAAATAATACATTACTGCAATATTATAAAAAAGTATTTTTATTTTTAATTTATTAAGAAACTTAAGCTAATATCAATCTACTTTTTACAATTTCCAACTTATAATATAACATTTTATGTAAAATTTTTAAATCAAATAACATTTAACATTCAAATTCAATACAAGGTACTATTAAAATAGTGAGTTCGAAAAAAAGAATCCAGCTACAAATTGTCTCGGGTGTATTAAAAGATAACTAACAGGTGAAACAAAATAAAAATTTATGTAAAAGTAATAAAATTATTAAGCAGTTTTTATTTGATATCTATTTTATTTGTTTGAATTTGTTGCATTCCTTAAAAAAATTTATACGATATATTGTATAAAGTTTATTTCCTTTATGGATTTTTTTTATTTTATTATTTTACCATTCAATTTTAAATGTTTCAGATTTTACTACAGCTACTCGTATTCCAATTTTTAACTCCATAAAAATCTATGGAAGAAGATATCAAGTGAATCTAGAAAAAGCATTTTAAATAAAAATATAATTTTTAAACAAAAGTTAACTTTAAAATTATAAAAATAAAAATAAACTGTAAAATAAATATTAAATTCATATAATATGTAAATATAAAAGTATGTAAGGGTTTATAAAAATTTCATTGCTCGAATAAAATAAAAAACAAATAGGTAAATGCTGCCACCTAGGTATATGTAAAATAAAAATGTTACATAAACTGGAAAAATTACCTAAAAAAAATTAAAGGTAATAAAAGCAGGAAATTGTAAATCAATTTTAAGCTTGTATTATTTTCAAATTTATGCTATATTATGAGTGATCCAAGTCGTTTTTGCAATTCGGTATTACACTGATCTTATGTAACAAATAAGTAGACATGTATTTAATGGTAGACATGTGCATTTGTTAATCTTTCGATTTCTTAGTTATAATTTGTAAAATTGTAAAATCATGAATTTAATATAAAATCTTGTTCATTATGAGACAATTTGGGCAAAAGCCTAGATGTTGATTCTTTTAACTTTTTTCATTGATTCTTATAACTCACAGATGATTTTTGTAAAATTGTTAATAAGTTATAATAATGGATCAAAATTTATACAGGAGTTTGTCTAATCTATGTACTACAAGATGGGTAAGTATTACAGGATGAAACACTGTTTAAGACCATCGGTTGCTAAAACTATTATAGATTACGGCACTTTTATTTGATTATATCAATACTAATTATATTTATTAATGAATTATTTTATTCTATTATTATATTTGATCGTAAGGGGAAATTGTAATGAACATTGTTTTATTCGGTATCTTCCTTGAAAAAACGCTTTCGAAATCCCACTTCCTTTTGTTGGTATATTAGGTGTCTAACTACTGCGCCACGGAGCATCCAAAAAAGTTTTTTTATTTATTTATTTAATTATTTATTCGAATACTACGCATTACAATAACTACGCAATATTGGTAAAGCCGTCGGCTACCCGAGCCGTGGGCTGATTCTAATTTATCTTTGGATTTTAACATCTTTTTAAATATATATCTTAAAACTATTTTTAAAGTTATCTTATATTATCAATAAGCTTATTAAAAAGTTTTTTTATACCTGTACCGTTATTTGAAATTGAAAATATTTGAATAAATATTTTAAAAATTGATGTTTTTCTTATATAATTTTTATATAATTTAGGGATATATTTATGTATTTCATCTATAACATACATTTGATGCACTCTAGTTTTTCATTTAAAATCTTTCATGTGTTTTTATAGCTGCTAAATACTCAGAAGTTCTATATTTTTAACAATATAATTATACAATTAATTCAATTTTGCATATTTATAGGCGTAAACATGTTTTGTTCATATTTTTATATACATAATGTGTAATTTCCTATTACTATTTTAAAATTTTCAAATAAGTGCTACTAATTTAGTATTAAATTTCGTATAAGCTGTAAGTATTCATTATTCAACTGTATCACAAACCATTGTACCTACCTAATTGGATATACAACATTTTGAATTTTAACTGTATGAAATAATTAATTTATAGTACGAAATAAAGTTCTAAAAAACATAGACACGATATCATTCAAATAAAATATATTCTGTAGGATTGCCCTCAATTTCTAATAATAATAAATGAAATTTTTAAAATAAATATTCTATAAAAAAATTTCAATTACTAAAAATCGGTTTTTCTTGCATACCCTATAATAATATATTCTTGCTTCAAATGTATCTGAAAGATAAAACTTATGTTTTTATTTTAAACAGTTTTATTTCATTTTCTTTTTTTTTTATATAACTGTATTTTTATTCACTTACCATTTTAATTTTTTATTGGAATTCAAATTGACTGGAAGAAAATAAAAAAAAAAAAAATAATAACAAAAAAAAAAAAAATAAAACAAATTGATTTTCCTATACTATTTTGAACATTCATGAGATTCACCTTTATCCAAATACAGCACACTCTGTATATACTCCCTGTAAGATAGAGGAACTAAATGCTCATAACTTAATACTTCCTATATAGAGTTTTTTTTTACATTTCTTCATGCATTTTTTTTTTTTTTTAAATTAAATGCATTTTTTAACACAAACACATGCATGATCGGGTGGGTGTAAAATTACAAAAAAAAAAATCTGAAAAATTTCAATAAAAATAATGTAAAAAACTCGAGATTGATGTAGTTTTTTTTTTGCAATAAAGTTTTTCATGTATTATATCTTACATGTTTTAAAAAGATAGAGGAAAAGAGATAGCAATAGAATAACTTAAAAAAAAAAAACCAATTTCAATTGAATTGAAATTTAAAAAAAAAAAAAATCCGATTTTATAAATATTAAAAAATTGTGTTTTGATTTTTGTGGTTACTATAAAATAAAAATTGAATTGTTTTTTTAGTGTAACTAGAGAAAAAAAATGTTTAAACGGAAGATTAAATTTTTACATTGAATAAATTTTATATATATAACTGAAATTGCATTTAATTTAATACGGTAGCTGCAGATAATTCTGATTTTACTTGTATTGTAATATAGATTTAAAATTATTTTAGTTTGTATTGGTACAGATATATATATATATGTGTACCGTGTATACATATAAAATTTTTAAAAACACTTTTTTCAATAATATAATTTGTATTTCAGGAAGTCTATAGTAATTTCAATACAATTTATAATAATATTAAAATGATTTTTAACCCAGCTTCAGCCGAAGTAAAACAGAATAAAAAACAGAAAATTAATAATAATATTTAAGATGTCTTTTTTTATTTTAAATTGTTTGTTGTTTTCTTTACTTTGTTTTTTAGGGTAGAGTAGATTTTAGTATCATCCACAATTTACAATTTGTCATTCATAAAATACAAGGGAAATAATAATTAATAAATCAAGCAAACTGCTAAACACATATTGAGGTATTAAACGAAGTAAGAATCAAAAAACTATGCGCGACAAACTACAAACAGAACAATTTAAATTTAAAATGGGGTACAAATATTGATTTGAATTGATCCATTATTTAATTATTTTGATGGACCTGTCTTATATATTTTTACTCTAATTAATTAGAAACTTAGAGACATTTTAAGATATGCGAGAAGTTGCAGCCCAAGATGCTGCTGTAACTAATTGAAAATCCTACTTATGAAAATTTAAAATTCTTATCTTAGCATAGAAGATTTGTAGTATTCGAAATTAAATTTTTTTTTTACAATTTTCCTCCTAAATTAAACTACTTAAATATGGGATTATAAGCAAATGAAACATTGTAATAGTTTAAAAATCGAATATAACTCTCGCATTTGATATGGCGCTCTTTTTACTTCATTAAGTCACCTTGACAAAATTTAAAATGGTCGCGTCAATCTGATCACAAGTTTTTAAAGTATCCACCTGTCTTAAAGTATTTACAAAATAAGGAGTTGAAATTTGATCTTCTTGAACTAAATTCAATGACGTCTCCGTTAAACCGTCCGTAATACCCAGGAGGTTCTAGCTGACGAGTCTTATACTCTACAGTTTTATAAGCTCTAGATGCCCCAAAACTAGTCTTGACAATCCAATATATTTCGACCTTCTGAAGTAGATCCTCCTTTTTACATTTCTTTAAATCTTTAAGAAGAAGGTCGAACGTCCTGCTTGTCAATACTTCTCTACCGTATTTCTAGAGAGGAGGTACTGGAAAGTAGGTGCTTATTTTTAAATTCCTCGTATTTGTCCTCAAATTCCTCTCCATGTGAATCATTCTAAGAGTTTATTTTACTTCTCATTAATAATATATTGGTAAAATATAATTAAATTTTAATAATCATAAACAATTTTCCAAAATTTTATTAACAATTTATTTTTCTTTTTATCTTTTACAGGTACGTGTCTATCTTTGATTATTTTTTAAATTCATTATATTGAAATATTCAACATCGTAAGTAAAATAAAAAGTCTATTTTAGTAAATCTTAATTTAATTTTTTTCTATTTAATTTTATTTAAATTTATATTTAATTCGGATACCAACTTTGTATTAAATTAACTTACAATAAAGGAATTTAAATTTCAGCCTAGAAACACTTTGTTTACAAAATCAGTGAAATTTTTTAATCAATTTCCAATGTTTAATCAATTTTCAATGATCATTCAATCAATTTTCCCCTGGAAATTCATAAAACCTATTTTAGAACAATAAAAATCTAATCATATTGGGTGGAACGTTTCAATATTTTAATTTTAACCAACTTAATAAAGTGAACCTAATTAAAGTTTTCTGAATAGGCTTTTCAAAGGTTTAATCAAATAAAAGAATAACGATTGAATCAAAATGAAAAACAAGTGGAAATTTAAATAAAACAAATTTTTCGTTTTTTCCAATAATTTTCTTTTCAATTTTTCTTTTTATCAATTTCATTTTTGATTTCATTTTAATAATTTTTTTTTTTTTTTTTTTGTATTTTATTTTACCTGAATCGTCAAGTCAGTCATGTCACGTTCCGGTAAAATACAAAAAAAAAAGAAAACAATATTTCCCTTCCCCCGTCTCAGACATAATACCGAAGAGTATCAAAATATATCTATAGATACGTCATAGTAGATACCTACTCGTATAGCCGCACAAAATATTTATTGATGGCTTTTACAAAAAAATATTGCCTCTGCAGGGCATCTTTTTTTTTGACAAATTCTTTTTATATCCTGGAAACTAAGGGGTGTACATCTTTTTATAGATAATTCCTTCCTGATATTTTATTTGGCGTATCAATATGATTTGCATTTTGGAATACGATATATAATATTATCAAAATAAAGTTTTAAATCAAAAATTAAAAGAAAAAATAAAATAACAATGTATGGACGGAAAAAAAACGTATCTGTAATAATATCAAATTTAATGTTCTAATATTAAACTGATATCGATTACTGACTTTTTTAGGACAAGGAAAGATACAAAATACAAAGTTCAAGATACACAAACTTTAATTCAAATGAAAATAAGATTTTGTTTTTTTTTTAATTTAAAAGTTATACTCTACTAAATGCTTTTAATAGTATTCTTTAGTATTGTACCGTTATTTGTTAAGAATCCTCAATTATATCTAGACATGAATATCGTTCAATATTTCACCTCTAGATCGCATCCCTGTTGAAAAACTTTTTTGAACTCTAAAATTACTCACCCCTAGTAATCAATTTTGACACTTTATTTCACTCTAAAATAAAATATATAATAGGGTGTCTCAGGAATAAGTTTTGTAACTTATTGGTATAACTTAGGAGATTAAAACAAGTTTAAATACCTACCGTTAATTTTTTAATATTTTATTTGGAAAGGAAGATCTATACTCTCATCCCTTTTAGAGATATTTACACTTAAAGGTTTTTAATACTTAATATACAGTATTGCGTATAAAATTAGAGCCTTATAACGCTAGAACCCTATCTACAATGAACGATCTCGTTTCGCTCTCTACACGCGTACCTATCTGCGAAACTAATTTAAATATATTGAATTATATGAAAGTGTCTACAATAGACGCAGCTATGTCGTGACCATTACGCAGTCATTAAAAAAGTTGTTTAACTTTTAACTTTTTCGCTTTTTCTACGTATTCAAATGTCAAATAATTGAACTTTGAAAAATAAAAACATGTGTTATCAGAATTAAAAATTAGTAAAATTATTAATTTATTTTGTATATAGGGTAACAATAGCTATACAATAAATCAGGCAATCGCGTAGAGAGAGAAATTCTCAATTTTTTTTTAAATAAGCACCAATTTTTTAAATTTTGTATGAAAAATTTTAATTTTTCACCGTCCTTCTATGTTTTGATATACTTCTCGTTAGAAAAATTAAAAAATTTTTATAAAATAATAAATTTTGGAATTATATCTAACAGCTGTAAAAGAAAAATATAGTGCAATGTATACTTTTCATTCATAAATTAAGGTTTAAAAAAAACCCTTCATCAGAATAACTAACGTGGAACAATCTTCATTGACATGCTAACGCATACTAAAATAAAAATAAATATCGTATATAAATTTTTTATTTTCTGAATTAGTTTAGAACAATTTTTAATAAGGTAAGCGTGGCAATCATGGTGCAAATCATTTTTTTAAAAAAAATAATTTTGAAATAAAAAACATTTTTTCAACAAAAAACAAAGGCTTTCTTATTAAATGAAAAAATAAAAGAAAATACATTTCAATAAAAGGAAACAAAATGATTTTTTTTTAATTCATTAACCTTTAACAAGACGAATCCTTTTTGCTGGTATTTTGTTTTCATTGCATTTGAATTTTTTTGAACAGTTTTCAGTAAAATGTTTTACACAAACTGCGGACGAAGACTTATATTTAGTTATATTTTGAATATATTTTACCCATTCTGCGGACTGTGCTTTATTTTTTGGAAATTTAAAAATACTTCTTTCTTCTCCATTACTACAGCAATCTTTTACAATACAACAAAGTGGCATTTTATTTCTAATCCTACATAGAATAAAAATAACTATCAATAATTATTGCATACATATAAAACATACTTTAGTTAACTGCTAAACAAAGAAAAAATTTTTTTGAAAAAGATGTAAAGATATATAATGACTAAATTACAAAAGAATAGAATTTCATAATAGTAAAAATATTGACAGTTTACCCTATTTTCTATAATAATAAAAATATATTTACGAAAAAAATGCGACACAACCTACTCGATATATTGTTTTTTACAAACTAATTTGAAATTATTTGAAAAAAAAACAAAAAAAGAGAGAACAAAACGATTCAATACGAAACAGTATCGAACGAAATTTTCGTCAAAATTCTTTCTACGCGATTGCCTGATAAAATAACCAGCAGTGCAATAAACTTTAAACTATTGAATATGTTTTAATTCATGAAATTTCTAAACAAAACAATGTCAAAAGACGCTGTCATGTGAACACTCCTTTGTTGACTACGTAATGAGAGCGACACGAGAGCGAAACGAGAGCGTCATTGTAGATAGTCTATAAGGTAAAACATTTTACCATTTTAGAGATCACTTGAAATTTTCTTCATGGTAGTCCGAACTTTGAAGTAAAGCGTTTCTGAAGAAAAATATCTCTGGTATAGTAAAAAAATTGATTCCCAAAACACCCTGTACTTTATATATCATAATATACAAATTATATCAATCGCTTGTAATACAAAACGATTGATTAAATGTTATTATGCAAACACTTTTCCGGGTTCTATCATATTATGTAAGTATAAATAGGTATAAAAAGGTGGAATATATTTTACAGCATTATGAATCTTCCTACTCCCCCCACCCTTATTTTTTATCACCCAAATATTGTTGTTAAAATTTTATTATGGCTTTTATCAAGCCTAAAAAAAATATTTTTTTATTATAACTGTATATAAAATATAATAAATATATTTAAAAATATTTTTTTAAGGCATTCAATATCATTTTTTTATAATGAAATTATTCAAATTAGGCTATTGCCCTAAGCGTGACCGGAAAATTTTATTCCCACTTTATTTCCACTTTATTCCCAATGTATTCCACTTCTTTTTTTTTTTTTCATAAGAAAAAAAGTATTTTGAATAACAACAACAACAAAAACATAAAAACAAAATTATTATACCTAATATGAAAAATATGATAAAAAGAACTCTATAGATAGCCCTTTTTTATATCTATCTCTTTCTCACATTTAATTATAAATTTTTGTTATTTTGATCCTGTTGAATGATAAGTATTATAATTTAAAGTGAGAAAAAAGTATATGGGGATATAAAATTGCATAATGCAAAATATGATACATTATAGTGGTTATTTTTGACTTTATTTTTTTTTTTTTAAATATTTTAACTAAATACATTAACTAAATTTGAAGTGCTTGTAATATAATATTAAAACAAATTTTTTGTGAGATAAATTTGTGGCATATCAGATTAAAATGGCTTAAGTGGTTGTATACATTTCATAATATACCTGTATACTAATAAAATATGTAAAATATTTAAATTAAAGTACTTACTAAAAAATGTTTACAATTTATTAAGAAAATATGTTAAATTTCAAAAATGAAATTTGAAACGAGTTTTTTGTTTTAAATAGCACAATAAAAGAGAGTCATTTACGATTTCAAAGTGTCAAATGTCGAGATATTTAAAATTTATTTAAAATTTATTTAAAATTTATAACTTTTAAGGAATTTTACATTTTGAAAATTTTTTAAATGAGTCATACCTATCTGTAGTGGTGGCACACAAGTAATGACTCGTGACTCATTTTTATCTTCTACATGTGGTCTATTTAAGTTAAGCTTTTGGGATTTAAACTCCCAGTTAATTATTATTGTAATTAGTATTTATTAATATGTCTATTACTGATAAGATTGACTTCTCAGCATTTACTGTTATATTTTTGTGAAACAGTGTGTTAGAAGTATACCCATTATACAACTACAGATGTGTTGCGCATACAGCTCAATTCTCAATTTATCTTTTCTTCTATTTTACTAAATAACATTTAGAATATGTTGTTTTCAAATCAGGAGTCGATATTCCATATAAATTGAAATACATTCCCGTTGCGAATAGTTTTCGCTCAGCAAAGTCAATTCGCTGTCTTGTTATTCAAATGAAGTTTTCCAAAGTTAACGTATCGTATTAATCGCGTATTCAACTGTGGAATTATAAGTTATACACTGATTTACCATTAAAACTATTTGGCCCAACAGACAAAGTTATAATTTTTCCGACCCCGGGTCATCTCAAACCTAAATTAAGGTATCACACATGAAAATAGGGGTTTTAGCTTCCTCGCTATCTCAAAATAACCCCTCCGGTTTATGAAATTGTGTACGTAAATTTTTTTCATTCAAAATAAAATTTATTATACATTATTATTAAAAAAATAAAATAAAAAAACAGATTGCTCCATTTTTTTTTTGTATCAAGTATATGTATCTGGTTTCGTATTTATTTTGTGCAATTCACTATAAATAGCACTCCACTTTCCAATCCCACATTAATAATATCATAAAAAAATTTTGTATTTTAAATTCAAAAAATCATCGAAAAAACAAAGATGCAAACGTTCATTTTAAGTATTAATATGCATTCAATTTAAAATTATATAAAAATGGTTTAACGACTACTGCATTCATCATTTATCAAAATATATATATATTATATACATTTCCTAAAATAATGGGGCAAAATATACAATATTTGTTACTCCCATCTTTCTGCTGTTTTTTTGAGATTAGTTTTAAAATTTGAAATGGGGGAATCAGACAAAAACATAAACTTTATCCTTTTTTACATCCCTAAAGTACAAAAAAAAAAAAAAAAAAAACAAAAAACAAAAAAAAAAACCTATAAACAGCCAGAAGTTAAAAAATCAAAAAATATGTGGAATGTGAATTTTGCATAAAATGTAAAGAGATGGAGAGCAGGAGGGTTAAATTATTTTCCCAATTGGTTTATTGTGCTGCCTTAATCGTTATTATCTTATATTCACTGTTATCACATTCATTATATTTTGCATCATATTATAATAACGGTTTGTTATTGTTTATAACAATAACAGTAATTTGAGTTGCTTTTTTAAGTATATATTTAATTTTTGTAATTTTAGAAGTTGTTGTATGCATAAAGGGGAAATACCGTTATATTATATTTTATTTAAAATAAAATCCCAAAGATTTTAAGTTGCACAAATATATACAGTTAACTGAGTATAGGAAAAATAAAACTTCATTAGTGGCGCATAGGAATTTAAATAATATTTTGCATAATATATAACAGTATTCTGTAAAATATACCGTTATCAAATGATGCAATTTAATATTTACATAAATAGGACAATCAAAAACTTTTGTTTCAGTATTTTTTTTTTGAGGACAATTTATTTAAGTGCTTTAGGTACGTTTTTTGTGTACCTACAACTACACTCAATATTTTATATTTATTGGAATACATAATATTATAATATAGGTCATTTACTTATCATTGTTCACTATTCACTGATTATCATAATATTAAAGTACCATTAACTAGTTAGAAAACAGACCACTGATAGGTTATAGAGTGATTAAATAAATTTAAAACTTATTTTGAAGTACTGTTCAATGGAAAATTTTTGGAAATTAAATATACTGTGTATAAAATGAGATTTCGTAAACAAACCTGAGGTGATTAATTTTATATTAAATATCTGAAAATTTGTGAATATAGTGAATTTAAAATTTAACTGTGTGTGTAAGGAAATGTGTATGAAGATTAGAAAACATTTTATGTTGCTGTAAAATGGAGGACGATTTATTATTAGATGTAACTCGAGGATAAGAATCTATACATGTATCTTGTAGTTTAATAAGTCTAACCTCACAAAAACAGTCTTAAATAAACGCTTCGTTCGAAGTCTTCCCTTTAAAAATTATCTTATTAAAGGCACTTCATTATTTGACAATTATTAAATCCAAACATTGATTCGTAATTAAAAAAAAAAAATATTCATCACCATGGTGATTGCACGGACTTTAAAAAACAAAATTAACTGAAATTGTATGAATTTGTATTTTATGATAAAGATCTTGTAATGTCTGACAAAATAATTCAATAGGAAATTATTTAAACCAATTATATTAATAACATTACAAAATTTAATTATTCTAATAGTATACCTATCCATTTCAACCCAGTTTTTCATCATCCCATCACTATTTTAATTCTAATAATGTGAACTTATGACGCAGACAATTTTATCAGTCCTTGAATAATCAACACAATAACTTTGGATTATCCTTTAAAATTAAAAAAAAAAAGGAATAAAAAATGGAAAACTTCTGTTCTGAGTATGTATTTTTCATTATTTTCGCATTAACTATATGTAAAATTTTCCATTAAATTCCGTTATGTAATTTCTACTTAAAGATATGAAAAATTTGATAAGGAAGATTATAATAAATTGTATTAGTCTGGACAGAAAAATGAACTCTTCCTTACAATTACAAATTTTAGAATACATTCAGACGACAGATCTTAGTATATATTACATATAATCCTAATAAATTCAATAAAAGGGTTCAAATTTATGACATGTAGTTTCTGGTTTGGAAAAAATATAATCACTATCCCAATTCAGATCACAACTACTTTATAGCCAAGAAATAACTTAACCTTACCATAGAGAATTTCTTAACTCTTACTCCGTTTTAACATAAATAAGGGACTTTGTTTTCTATACAGGGGTAAAATAACTTTTAATGAAATAAATAGAATCGACTTTATGATCAAAATCACAGGATATTAAATCAAATAATTGGGAATTAATATAGAATCGTTGATGCCACCTCTTCCCATCCTATATTATTATATAGTCCTCTTCTTTACACTTATTACTATTGTTATTGTTTCTAATAAAGGATTTGCATATGCTAACGTAACACCCAGGCCTTGCAACTAATTGCGCATTGCATTGCATATGATTTATTTTTAAATGTTATTTTATAAATATTTCGTTACCACGGCAATTTGGTAAAATAAAAATTAGTTATTTTTTTAGAAAATGTTCTTCTAGTTAAAGTTTATAACCAGTAAGGGAATTGAATTCGCTACCTTAATCAGTTAATAAGTTAAATACTTATACTCACTATAGCAGCGAGACTCCAGCTATCCTCTCTATATTTCTTATTTTTGTTGTTTCTAATAGAGGTTTTGCATATGCTATTGTTACACCTAAACCTTTCAACCCCTTGTTCATTCCATGGCATATGGCTGTTTTTTAAAGATTATTTTTTATATATTTGGTCACCAAGGTGATTTTGTAAAAGAAAATTAGTTTTTTTTTTAATTTTTCTTTTTTTCAATAAAATATATTACCCAGAAGAATTCAAAAAGGATGTTAATTGGAGTCCCTTATAACCAGTAAGGGATTCGACTTCGCTCCCTTTATTAGTTAATAAGTTAATTAGTTATACACACTAAAACACCGAGACTTCAGCTATCCTCTCTACATTTACCCTCTTTATTTTAAAATAATCAGAAGATAAATGAAAGAAGCATAACAGACTCTGAAACTGTCTTAAATTTTAAGCCTTTTAGGTAGACAATCGACTTCTATCTTCTAATTTTCTACTCTAGTCCCTAAAAATTAAAATTCTCATCAAAGTTTTCAAATTACCTTATAAACTCGTATAATATGTTTTAAAAATCTCTTTAAAAATTAAAACTTTATTGTCTGTAGTCTAAATTTAAATCAATTAAAAAAAAATAATAATAAAAACCTAAGACACCAACACAAAGATAAAAAGGATTTCATCTTTAAATACAAAAAAAAAAAAAAACAAAACAAAAATAATCCTATTAACTTTTTGTTTGTTAAACTTTTACTTAATCCCTTATTTCATTTCTAAAAAAAAAAAAAATAAAGAAAACAAAAAAAAAAAATCAAAATAAAATATAAAGTTTACTAGATTGCTTGATTAACATGAACCGCCGCTATTAATCTCTACCAGTGATTTATCAGTATCATAGTCCATCATCTTCATCATCAATGCCAGATCATTGTAATAATGGCATTATCTTCATCATAATATTGCTTACTTTATAAACAACGTGGCAAACATTCACTCCTTTTTGGTCCTTTGACAACAAAAATTTTTTTTCAAGAATCACTTTATAATTCATCTTGTTCTTATTATTATTTATGGATGGGTACAAGGAGATGCCGAATACGTAGATTCAAGATAAGAGAAAGGATTAAATTTCACGGTCTCTTTGTACAAACAGAAAAAAAAAATTAATAAAAAATAAACTTTTTATTTTAGTGTCTTTGTAATGCAAAATCATGTCCTTTTAAATTAAAAAAAAAAACAGAAAAAAAATTTGAATAGGTAGATACTTAAGATAAAGGACTATGCTTTTGTTCTTATTGTAGTTGTTATATTGTATCCTTGTAGTGGTAAATAAAGAGTATTTAAATTTTAAAATTGTTATGGCGGTGAGAAAAATATTTTTTCACAAGATTTTGTTTTTTATTTTTGTTTTTATTTTTTTAAAGGACACGTTTTTGAGATTTTTAAAGTATTTTTTTGTGGGTTATAAAACGATGAAGTGTTTTTTAGTTAAATGTTGTTTTTGTTGTAATTCTTTAACGAAAATTTTCTTTTATAAATGAACAGAATAAAATAGAAAGTGTTGTAATTTCCACTTATAAAAAAAAATTGATGTTAAATATTTGTATAATTTAGTGATTTTTTAAGTAAAAGATACTTTGAAAGAGTGAAATGGAATTTATTTTAAGAGAATTTTTAAAGCTAATAATTAAATTCAAGTTTATAATCTAGAATAATGGGTAGTAATTTAAGAAAATAATAATATAATATAAAATATTTTTAATAACTAACTATAATTATAATATTATCCAGTTTATTACGATATTACTATATTTAGAAGTGAATTTTGAAAGAAAGAAAGGACCGTTTGATCACAAAAGCGCCAGTTAAATTTAAAATTATGCGCCGGTTAAATTATTTGAATGTTGGATTTAATTATTACTTAATAATGTAGTATTTTTTAATGTGGTTGGAAACCTTTAAGATATTGAGACAGTAAGAAACTGTAAGAACCCCAGAGTGTTAGAACAAATACTCAACTTCTTTCGCAAAACTTTGCTTCAAGACTGAATATACCTCTAAAAGGGATATTATGTGGCATTAGGAAGGGATATTTTGAAGGCAACTATAAACTGTAAGTCAGTTCTCCCCAGATTTGTAGGAAACCGATGCATTTTACTTTTTGTAGGGGAGATTTTGGCTTAGAAATGAATATACCAGCGGAAAGGATATTCCGTTATAATATGAATTGATACTTTGAATGCAACTAGAAACTGTAAGTCTTTTCGCTCCATATTAGTTGAAAACTTCAAGTACGCAACTTCTTGCTCAACATTTCGGCTAAAGATAGAATGTACCAACAAAATGGATATTCCGTTATAATAGGAATGGATACTCTGAAATAATTTAAGAAGAGGAATTCTGAAACGATAGAATAGGTTTTGATGAAGTTTTAGTTAAAGTAAAGAATAATGTGATTTCAAAGGTAATATTAATGCGAAAACCAAATGAATTTTTCATCAGTCATTGAATGAGAGTCCATTTGTTTTAAATTTTTAGAAATGATAACATACCCACTTAATTTAGGAATAAGTATACGTTCTGTGAGATAAATAGTTTGTTTAAAGATTTCTAACTTTTAATTATACTTAATTTTTGTGAGAGCTGTTGAAGTAAGCGACTCACCACTATTCTGTTCATTGTAACTAAGTTAAGTTTGAACAGGACTCACACTATTTCGTGATGTAATGACACCGTCTGAGGATGACTGAGGATGATATTAGGCTATGCACTGAGAATGAAATTTTATATCTCAGTATGAAGTTGATACATCGTCACTGAATGGGTACGGTACACATTGCAAATAATACTTGGCAACTGGATGAGTGGACTATTCGCAAAATATACAAAAAATAACATTTTTAACTAAAAATGGCCAGTTAGCAAAAGGAGATTTAGCAACTGGGCATTTAATATTTTCACATTTGGTATCTCACTTATATAATATGTGTAATAAATAATTTGAAAAAAGCGACCCTGCTAACCAACTCTAAAATCCATCCTATTCCCAAACATTCTCTAAAATGCGAATAGCCTTGACTGTGAAATGCCGCATTTAATTTTTTTATTGAAAGTCTTCAAGTTTCATAGTAATCGGTTTTTAAATGTCCTTTTGCTAACTGTCCGTACCGGATATCATTTCGTTTAGTATATGATATATTAAAATATTTTGAAATCACCGTATACTGTCGTCACTATAGGCGGTAGTATTGTAAAAATGAAGGTTGATATAAAATTCCCATTTTGTTTATTTTAGTAATGTGTATAATTGCTTCAATATCCCATACTATGTAGGCAACATTTATATTACCAATATTACTAAGATCCAACCTAAGATTGAAACCTAAGATCAAATTTAATCTAAAATCTCCTTTTTACTTCGGCTATTTTAAAATAACATTAAAAGTTCTTTTAAATTAAATTTTTCTCATCTTTAAATTCTAACCTCACTAAAAATGAAATCGATCTAAAAACAGCTGCGTATGAATTACGATACTGCTATATAATTTTCACATTATTATGGTAACCCCCAATGGAAATCAAAATGAAAACAACTTTCAAATGGAAAATATATTTAAATATACAACAAATTGTTATATTAATATGTTTATTTCATTTTCAATTCAATTGTCTATTGCATATTTTCATTTGATATTTTTTATGTCCTTGAAATTCTGACGTTTAAAGTGAAAAATAAACAAAAATAAAAAAAAACAGAACTGGTTTTCCGATTAGTGTGTGTGTCTGTAATTCTTTAGAAAAAAAAAATTTTAAAATTATTTTGTATTTTTAAATTTTTATTTTTATATAAAACGCCCTTGAAATTGAATGTACGCAAACATATATCTATACAAAATTAAATTTGCGTATCCTTGATATTTATAACTGTTTATTTCTAAAAAAAAACATTTTCTGGAAAAAGTTTAATAAAACTGGAAAAAAAATTTATTTTTCTAGTTGAATAGCAGTAAACAAATAAAATTTGCTTTTTAAAAGCTTTCATATGAGATCTGAAACTTTGCGCTATTGAATTAAAATTGAAATTGAATAAATACATCATATTGGGTTCAAACAGGCTGTTTAGAATGTCCTGTATGAAAATTAATAGATTTAAATTAGGAATTAAAGAGCATGCTTTGGAATTTTTCATTTTTTGGAATGCTTTCTCATATGGTATGGAGTGGTCTCTTTAGTTTTTAAGTGATTCCTTGCTGGTATGTCACTTACTTCTCACAAAAGCCATTGTTGCCGGAGTTAAAATGATGTAATGCAGTACAATATGACAAGCATAGTAAAAAATTACTAAGGAGTGAAACAAATATAAGGAAAATTTGATCTTTATCTGTAGCTTCACTTTAATGGTGTCTTAAAGACGATTAATCAGTATTTCTATTAGAATATTCAGCACTGGATATAGATACATACATTTTTAATTGATTTGAAAATCGCGTATTATGTCTTTTTGGTTAAATAAATTTTCATGAATTATTAAAACAAGTTGAAACACGTATTTAATGCATCTTTGTAATACTTGCCGTTTTATAACAGATCTGAATTCAGTTTTTTTGAGCTATTACACTCTAAGCGTATATCACTTGTTAATAAAAAAGTCCAATGTAAGCTTAGTCTTAAAAACTCAGACTTAGTAAATACAAACAATATTAATAAATCAAAATAAGTTATTCTCAAACTAAGTTTTGATTCTAATAAAAAAATTTTGTTCATTGAAGTTTAAAAAAAAACACCAAAAAATATTAAAAAATTCGAAAAATTAAATAACATTAGAAATTTATATTTTATTTCAAAAATTGCAATTATGCATAAGCAGAATTTTTTTTTAGCAAACTTTTGAACTTTCAAATCATTGCGTTTTTAGAATAAAATTTGTATAAATTCAAAAAAAACAAAACCAACAGAAATGCAATATAATAAACCAAAATAGGTATGTTTTCAAGTACATATGTATATATATTTTTTATAATATAATGTTTATGATTTTTTATTTATTTTATTCTTTCATAACCTCAACAAACTTGAACAAGGTTATTCTGATCCTGATTATTATACAAAAGTTCATATTATGTATAAGAATCTTTCCCAATTATAAATGAAATATGATTTTTAAAGAGAATGGAAGGCATTGAAGTATAGAGATGAAAAAAACAATTTTACCCATTCAACAAAACCACATATTAAACTTTTTTTTTCTTTACTTTCATTTTACTTCCATCGTTTTTAATGATATTTTGCCTTTATTTGCAATAACTGTCTTTGCATCTTAGATTTATTCAGCTTTTTAAGTATAATATGGTACTATTATACAGTATTAAATTTAAGTTGAACTTAGAATGGATGGAGCAGGTCTTTAAAGCTCCTACAATTTAATAGGATCTATTTTTGAAGTATTAAAAGATTTATAGTTGAAGAAGTCTGTAAAAATTCTCAAACAATTAAACAGAAACAAAAATCATTTAAAAAATATTTTCAAGTTCAAATTAATTTGTTAAAGGTCATATGGTCACTCTATTGGAAACCATTTTTTTTATGATAATATACAATTGTATTTAAACATTAATTTCTAACAAAAATGTATGTATATATATATATATTTTTTATATATTGTATATAACTAGCTAATACCCGGTGCGCGTTGCTGCGCCTCTCAATGGAGGTTTAATTGAATTTGATGTTACTGCAAAAAGTTAACACAAAACTTCACACGGTTTACACATGTAAATTTTAAAATGTGTGAAAGCAATCTTTTTAAAACGATTTTTCTAGGATTATTCTAGTAATTTTTGAAACTTTCTGTAATTCAAAGCAGTACGAACTACTTTCCAAATTTTGACGTAATTTACTTCCAAAAAATTTTTTTGAAAAATCGCAAGACCGACTGTTAACAGACTCAACTCCATTTTCAAGTTGCTTCACACATATAAAATTTGAGGTAAACCGGTCAAATCGTTTCTACTTTAGAGTTAAGTAACGCAAAAATCTATTAAAAGCCACTGTGCCCCACTGGGTTAACGGAACTACACTTTCACTTTGGGCAAATCAGTATTGCGCAAAATTGGACGTAATTTGCTTCCAAATCACTGAACAAAATTTTTTTGGGGCTTTCTTTTTAGCCAAAGCAGTACTTTGCAAATTTTGACAATATTAGCTTCCAAAATTATTTTGACCAACCGTCGGGCCGACATGGGTTAACAAATTCCATATCTGCTAATAGTGTCAACTCAATTCTCACAGGGGAGCACGTATACAAAATTAAAAAAAAAACGGTCAAACCGTTTTTAATTTAGAGTTAAGTATTGAAAAAACCTATAAAAAGCTGTTGGCCCCAATGGGTTAATGCAAGTCAATAAAATTTTTTTTGGGGATTTCTTTAAAGCTAAAGCAGAATTTCGTAAAATCGGACAAAATTTGGACCCAAAATTTTTTTTGACCACCCGTCGGCGTGACATGGGTTAACAAATTCCAAAACTATTGAAAGTGTCAACTCAATTCTCAAGGAGAATCACGTATACAAAATTTGAAGTCAATCGGTCAAACCGTTTCGTATTTAGAGTAAAATATTGAAAAATACCTATAATAAGCTGTTGGGCCGCAATGGGTTAATGGAACTCAACAAAATTTTTTTTGGTGCTTTTTTTTAAGCCAAAGCAGAATTTCGTAAAATCGGACAAAATTTGGACCCAAAATTTTTTTTGACCACCCGTCGGCCCGACATGGGTTAACAAATTCCAAAACTGTTAATAGTGTCTACTCAATTCTCAAAGAGCATCACGTATACAAAATTTGAAGTCAATTGCTCAAACCGTTTTCATTTTAGAACAAAGAAGTTTAAATACTTGCACCACAGCCCCAACTTGTCGGTCCGTTAGAGCAAAATTTTTGGGCCACGATTTCTTTCTGTACCCAAAAACCCCTATATACAAATTTTCATGAAAATCGGCTGAGCAGTTTAGGAGTCTATTCGCTACATACAAACAAACAAACAAACAAACAAACAAACAAACATTCCCTTTTATATATATAGATACTAGCTAATACCCGGTGCGCGTTGCTGCGCCTCTCAATGGAGGTTTAATTGAATTTGATGTTACTGCAAAAAGTTAACACAAAACTTCACACGGTTTACACATGTAAATTTTAAAATGTGTGAAAGCAATCTTTTTAAAACGATTTTTCTAGGATTATTCTAGTAATTTTTGAAATTTTCTGTAATTCAAAGCAGTACGAACTACTTTCCAAATTTTGACGTAATTTACTTCCAAAAAATTTTTTTGAAAAATCGCAAGACCGACTGTTAAAAGACTCAACTCCATTTTCAAGTTGCTTCACACATATAAAATTTGAGGTAAACCGGTCAAATCGTTTCTACTTTAGAGTTAAGTAACGCAAAAATCTATTAAAAGCCACTGTGCCCCACTGGGTTAACGGAACTACACTTTCTCTTTGGGCAAAGCAGTATTGCGCAAAATTGGACGTAATTTGCTTCCAAATCACTCAACAAAATTTTTTTGGGGCTTTCCTTTTAGCCAAAGCAGTACTTCGCAAATTTTGACAATATTAGCTTCCAACATTATTTTGACCAACCGTTGGGCCGACATGGGTTAACAAATTCCATATCTGTTAATAGTGTCAACTCAATTCTCACAGGGGAGCACGTATACAAAATTTAAAGGAAATCGGTCAAACCGTTTTTAATTTAGAGTTAAGTATTGAAAAAACCTATAAAAAGCTGTTGGCCCCAATGGGTTAATGCAAGTCAATAAAATTTTTTTCTGGGTTTTCTTTTTAGCCAAAGCAGAATTTCATAAAATCGGACAAAATTCGGACCCAACATTTTTTTTGACACCCCGTCGGCCCAACATGGGTTAATAAATTCCAAAACTGTTAATAGTGTCAACTCTCAAGGAGCATCACGTATACAAAATTTGAAGTCAATTGGTCGAACCGTTTCGAATTTAGAGTAAAGTATTAAAAAAACCTATAAAAAGCTTTTGGGCCGCAATGGGTTAATGGAACTCAACAAAATTTTTTTTGGGGATTTCTTTAAAGGTAAAGCAGAATTTCGTAAAATCGGACAAAATTTGGACCCAAAATTTTTTTTGACCACCCGTCGGCCCGACATGGGTTAACAAATTCCAAAACTGTTAATAGTGTCAACTCAATTCTCAAGGAGAATCACGTATACAAAATTTGAAGTCAATCGGTCAAACCGTTTCGAATTTAGAGTAAAATATTGAAAAAAGCTATAAAAAGCTGTTGGGCCGCAATGGGTTAATGGAACTCAACAAAATTTTTTTTGGGGCTTTCTTTTAAGCCAAAGCAGAATTTCGTAAAATCGGACAAAATTTGGACCTAAAATTTTTTTTGACCACCCGTCGGCCCGACATGGGTTAACAAATTCCAAAACTGTCAATAGTGTCTACTCAATTCTCAAAGAGCATCACGTATACAAAATTTGAAGTCAATCGGTCAAACCGTTTCGAAGTTAGAGTAAAGTATTGAAAAAACCTATAAAAAGCTGTTGGGCCGCAATGGATTAATGGAACTCAACAAAAATTTTTTTGGGGCTTTCTTTTAAACCAAAGCTGAATTTTGTAAAATCGGACAAAGTTTGGACCCAAAATTTTTTTTGACCACCCGTCGGCCCGACATGGGTTAACAAATTCCAAAACTGTTAATAGTGTCTACTCAATTCTCAAAGAGCATCACGTATACAAAATTTGAAGTCAATCGGTCAAACCGTTTTCATTTTAGAACAAAGAAGTTTAAATACTTGCACCACAGCCCCAACTTGGCGGTCCGTTAGAGCAAAATTTTTGGGTCACGATTTCTTTCCGTACCCAAAAACCCCTATATACAAATTTTCATGAAAATCGGCTGGGCAGTTTAGGAGTCTATTCGCTACATACAAACAAACAAACAAACAAACAAACAAACAAACATACAAACAAACATTCCCTTTTATATATATAGATATTCATATATGCATATATATATATATATTACATATATACATAAATAAATATTCTGTACTTGTTCTTCGTTCCTATTATAAAATCCAAAAGAATATCTCTGAAATTTCAATTCATTTTTTTAAATTCACCTTGTGACGTCACTCCCAATTTTATTGCATATCACCAAAATCATTTGCGGTGTTTATTTTTAGATGTAATGAGGAAAAAGAACAGAAAATCATATTCTACAATAATTTCAACTTTTCAGTAAACTCAATATTTTTAGTCTGAACATAGGTACGAAGTACAGCGTTTATTTGTAGTCTATTTCTAAAAAAATTTTTTAATTCTTTGTAACTCTTTCTTCTTCTTTATACCCGTGCATACATATATGACATCGGGTATATTAGATTTGCTCCTCCGTTTGTAACGCATCGATCTAGACGAGCTAGATATAGTGTCAAGGGTACGTATCGGCTCAGAATCGAAAAATTAGTCGATCTAGCTATGTGTGTCTGTCCGTCCGTCCGTCCGTCCGTCCGTCTGTGTGTCAGCACGATAACTCAAAAACTAAAAGAGCTACAGTTTTGAAATTTTCACAAAATATTTTTCAATCAATTTCTAGGTTCCCTATTTTTTTTGGTTAAGATCGGACCAAAACTTCGGGTAGCTCTCGAACAGCTAACTTTTTTAACTCCAATATTTTCATACAAAAATTTTAACATGAAGTATTTAACATGAAATTATATGAATTTTGTTTGTTTTTGTTTTTTTGTTTTTGTTACAAAAAGTAGATAAAGATTTCGAGTTAGAATTTCATATGATTTAAATGATGCGTAGTTTATTTAAGATAAGCAAAAACGAGGAAGAGTGTGGTAGAGTAGACTGTGTCAACTCTGGGATACCCGTATGACCGTTATATAAACATTATATCATTATTATTTTAATTATTAATTACTTTTGGCAAAATTTCAAACATACCAGCTTTATTAGGTGTAGTGTAATGCTTATATAAAAGAAGGAGTTGTATGGCAGCTACTCGAACCCTCTGCAGTAGACCAACCAAATTTTGCAGTAACTTTGGCCATTACACTAAACTATTTTTGGCAAAATTTCAGACACCCAACTTAAATAGGTATAGAGCAATGCCCATATAAACTGAGAAGTTGTATGGCAGCTACTCGAACCCACTGCAGTAGACCAACCAAATTTTGCAGTAACTTTGGCCATAAAACTAAACTACTTTTGACCAAATTTCAGATACGCAGCTGTAATAGGAACAGAGTAATACTTATATAAAAACAGAAGTTGTATGGCAGCTACCCGAACCAATGGACCAAAATGGCTGGATTTAAATAGCGATGACGGCTATTGCAAAAAAACGAATTTGCGAAAATTTCAAGATCCTAGCTCCTTTAGTTTTTGAGTTATCGTGGTGACGGACGGACAGACGGACGGACAGACGGACGGACAGACGGACGGACAGACGGACGGACGGACGGACGGACATACATAGCTAAATCGATTTATTTTTCGATTCTGATCCGATCCATACACTTGAGTCTATATCTACCCCCCCTCCTTCTCTGCGTCACAAACGTAATGGCAAATTTATTATACCCTTGGACTATATAGTCATACGGGTATAAAAAAGAAGACAAAGATTTTTTTAAGTAAATGGCTTATTGATATTGATAGATAATTATGAATATATATGATGAATCATATATGAATATGATGAGTATTATCTATCATGATGATTATTATATGAATGTGTTCATATGAAGTTGATTTGGCTTAAGTTTAATATATTCGTGAATTAAAAATTAATTATAAGAGATGGAATTGAAAAATTAGAGCAAGAGTTTTGAAATTCACACAAAACATTTTTGGGACATTTTTTAGGTTCCCTATTTTTTTTGGTTAAGACCAGATCAAGGTTTCGGGGAGCTGCCACACAACTTATTTAAATCAATATGAATTTCTTCAAAAGTAATTATACCAGGAAGATGAAAATTACACACCGGTTAGTTTTATAATGAATCAAGAACTTATATGAAGTTTCAAAATGTTACGACTTCATTTTCGGGGGGCTGCCATACAACTTTTTTGCACCAATATGAATTTCTTGAAAACTGATTATACTACGAGGATGAAAATTACACACTGTTAGTTATATAATGAATCGAGCACTTATATGAAGTTTCAAAATGTTACGGCCCCGTTTTCGGGCAACTGCCATACAAAGTAATCAATTCGATAACTGTGAATCTAATGAAGCTACGAGGTTAAAATTAAAACTGGGCAGATAAAGTAATAGGGCAAGTTAGTTGGCAAAGTTGGACATCACTCGGACCAACTTTTAGGGCGGGCTATTTTTTTTTTTTTGTTTTTTTTTTTTTTTTTTTGTTTTTAAGCAAAAATTATGGTAGTATAATGGAATTAAAAATTTAATTTTTTTTTTAAGCTAAAATTATGGGATAAAAAGGTAAATTTTTTTTTAACTATTTTACTTTCTTATATTTTTTTTGTAATATTTATAATAGCATAGAGGAAATAAATAACGGTTAGTGGGTATGCACGGGTATCTAAAAGTTGACAAGGGCAACTATAATCTTCCTCGTTTTTTTTTAGTATTTGTATATATTTCATATTAAAATATATTGTACAACAGTATTTATATATATAGTTATTGTTGATCTAAAAGTGTAAAAAAGAATCGCAATATTGTGAGGCAGTATCTTTTGTACATACGAAGCCTTACGAAAAAATCGAAAGCAAAAGTATAAGTATATTAAATATATTCTAAAGTAAAAAAATATTCACTTTCTTAAAAAGATTTTGGAATTTTTTGTATAAGAATTAAGATTGCCAGATGTTTTCAAATAGAGTTAATTAAAGACTAAATATTATATATGTTTGAATTGCAATTTGTATGATTTACAATACCAGTATTATTGGACTTAATACTTGAGAAGTAATTGAATTCCAGATAATAGATAAGTATTCCTTGGTACTTAATTACTCTTAAAATACTTAAGTATCAAAAAGTAATGACAAAAGTAATTGAACAAAAAATATATTTACTTTCTTGGAATTACAAGCATTTTTTACTTTTTTACAAGTACTCCTACTTACCCTTTATTTTGTAAGAATCCAAATCTAAATAATACAGATACTTAATAAAGTAATGAGTAGGTATCAGATAATGGTACTGGTAATTGTAGTGGTACTTTAAATATACAGTTCATGAACCTTTCATTAACTTTATTTAAAAAACATCTAAAACTTTGAAACATAATATTATTAAAAATACAATCTTTGACACATAAATTTAATAATGACTGACAACTCTAATTGTAAATATTTTAATACAAGTATACATATTTCTAAATATAATATCTTCATTTGTTACCGTTTATATATTGTTAAAAATAAATGAATTAGTTAAATGATAAAATCTTTATATTTTTTTTATATATAATATACACTTTGATACACACACACATACGCCAATTCAATTTAACATCTATGTATATCTATTGATACTTACATGTTCATTGAAAGGACTACAAAAAATGAAGAAGATTGCAAAAAAAAAAAAATAAGCGAAAAGCAAAGAATAAAAAAAAAATAAATTCTTTTAAAAAGAATCCTTTTGATAAATTATCTTTATGTTGATAGCATACTTAACTGTAATATCGTCATGTTACCACTAGTACCACTATTTTGTGGTTTTTTATATATATATGGTTACTCAAATAAGAAAAAAAAAGAAAAAAATAAGAAAATAAAAATGAAAAATAAATTCGGAAGGATATCGATGCTATAGATGATAATGATGATAAAATTGATTATGATTGATGATGATGATGATTTTAATAATATTTGATAAGTTCATTGATATTGATTATAATAATAATATATATACACAATCATGATTATGATGATATTGAAGACTAAAAGTAATTGTACGCTATTACACCTTCATGTAAATTTGTTTAATTTTGTTAGTTAGTTTGTATTAAATTAAAATTTAGTTGTATGTGTGTATTTATTTATCGAAAATATTTGACAGTTAATTGATATTAGATTAATATTATACAATGAACCGTTTTGGAGCTGAGTTCTATCATAAATGAGTGAACTATTTTATTAAGAAGTTTGATACTTTCTCTTGGGTCTAAGGAGTGCTGTGTAAAATTAAAAAAATTTTTCAACTCTAGGGAACTGGCTTAACTGGGTTGACAGATAAAAACAAATTGGTATTCTGTAGTACTTAGTTTGACAGTGCAGCAGTGACATACGTAATAGACAAAAGATGAACATTTCATTGAAATTTAGTGTCAATATCTTGTACGGTGGAATTTTCTGTAGAATACAAGGAAATACTCACCGAATTGTGCTCATTATTTTTTGTATTTGGTGTTCAGAGTTTATTAGCCCATAGACTTGAGGAAGGGAGAGGAGAAGTAGAAAAAAAAATACACTCCCCAAAGACAGGTCTAAACTGCCTACTACTTAAACTTAAAGCTTCAAAGCTTCAAAATCGTAAAGTTCCAACCAATCTGCTATCTGAAGTTCTGCAATATCAAATTATAGAACTTGTGAATGGGTGGCTCTGCATAAATTCACCTGATTCCCTGTAAAATTAATATTTTTGAAAAGTTATTTAATGGAAATGATTACTAGGCTTATTTAATCGAATATATTAGTTTATAGGTAAAACTTACAACATGCTAAGGGTTTTAGTTATTACATAAAAAACCATTGTAAAATTATATTATTTGTAACTTCGGGGATTTTTAAATTGTTTCAATTTAAAATCTAATACAAATTACACCTACGGGGAATAAGTTAGTTTTCAAATGGCAACCATTACGGTATATCCTACAAATCCTGAAATGTGCGTAAAGTTTCCGAGAGTTTCCGATAGACAAGAACATTTAAAAGAATATATTTATGTACCTATATGATATGCAAGTCTATATAATATTTATTTAGATATATGTAAGCAAATGTTGTAACATCTATGCAGATATATATATATTTATTTCATACGTATCTACAAATATATTATACAAATATAAATTTATGAAAAGTTATGAAAAGCATTCTTATATAATAATATACAGGGTGTTTATCTATTAAATTTTATGTAGAAACATAACATATATATATATATATATATAATTTGACAGAATAATATAATATTGTTAGTAAATTATGATGTTTTAAATAAATATAAATAAAAAATGAGAAAACATCATATAATTCTATACTCTTCTATTATTTTCTCCGTGATCTAAAATGAAAATCCCAAATGAAAAAATCCCGAAAAGAAAAAACCCGAATGATTTAAAATGTTGAAAAAAATACCGAAAATATCAAAATCCCCGAAACTCATATTTGAAAGTTCCAAAATCCCAAATACAAAAATCCCAAAATTTCAAATTACCAAACCTTATTCAGGTTGGGTATGAAGTTTCCAGTATTTTGTTTGATGAATTTTGATTCTCGTGAATCAAAGTCGTGATTTTCTTTTCAGAGTTTTCTTTTCAGGATTTTTTATTTCAGCAAAGTGTCGTGCACCCATTTCACCAATATTATTCTATCTTGTTATAAAACCGTTTTATCAGTAAATAACTGTGTGAACATTTTTTATTCACTATAAAAAACACAACAAACAAAAAATTCATAAAACTAAGAAAATTTTCTAAAAAGGATTGAATGAATAAAGGATTCAAAAATTTTCTTTTATGATTTTATTATCATTATTACAAATTTTTTTTTTTTTTTGTTTTTTTTTTTGTAATATACCAAACAATTTATAGATAATATTATCATCAACCTCGAATATTTTTTAATAAACGGTTTTGTATAAACTCTAAATATATAAATAGACACATATATTTACTTACATACATATTAGATATATATATATACATATACTAACTTTTATATAATAAACGCGCCAGAAAAACTTTGAATGAACTAAAAAAAAACAACACAAAAACAAAAGATAACAATGATACATTATACATAGATACACAAATATAAGATCTTAAGATTTTTTAATTATAAAAATAAACCACCCTCTGGGTGTTAACTACTGTTAATATTGTGTATCTATAAAATAAGAAAATATTTTCTTTTGGCATTTTAAGAGATTTCAAAAAAAAAACTGAGATAAAATAAAAAGATATTTTCATCTTTAGTTACTGATAAATATTAAGATACTAGAGATCTGGCTGAGAATTTATTTCTTATAATGTTTGTATGTGTGTGTATGTATATATTGAGGTTATTGCTTTAAGAAATCCTAGAACATAAAAACAAAGAATCATTAGAGAAATGTGTAAACTGAATCTTAAAGTAAGAAAAGAATATAAAAAAACAAAAAAACCAAATTAAAGTTTTAAAAAATTTAATTTTAGAAAGAATGAGACTTCTAACAGTTTTGCTTATTAGATACTAAACCATTTCTTTATTATGTTGTATTTTAAAATATTAAATATTTAAAAAAATTTTATAAAAAAGTTTTCCATTAATTTTTTGAAATTTTTTTTTAATATTTTTATGCATTTAAAAAGAAGAACTCAAAACTGTTAGTTTAGAAAATATCTCTTTTTTTTAATGAAGAGTTTTAGTGAAAGTAAAGTTTGAGAATAGTTGAAAAAGAAAGTTTAGAGGCAATTTTTTTAACTTTAATAATTAGTTTGCTTCTGTTGTTTTTTAATCGTATGTGCTATGCATGTATAATTATTTGCAGAAGTAACATCCATCAGTATTAATATTGAGTGCGTTCAATATATTTTTAACGTATTTTTTTTCTAATCTCTAAAACGTAACCTGACCCTCCATACAGTTTAGATTTCCTTGGCACTTTCCTTGGCAAATATTCGAATCCTTGCATTAGAATTGTATAATTTAATCACATTATGCAGGGTAAATCAAGTGAGTTAATTGAAATATGTTTTTTTTTAATTAAAATATAATTCTTTATAAAATAGGATGGTATTTATCATCCAATAAAATGAAATCTTTTAAATGGCTTCCAAATTTACCTTGGAAGTTACTGGCTCTTTTGTGGGAACAATTTACTTTATTAGTTTTAAAAAGTTTTGCGATTTGTTAACGTAAGCCGAATCCTTTAAGAAATCCCACAAAAAAAATTCGTAGCTGTCAAATCTTGGGAACATGATGGTCACACGAAATCAGCATTGATTGAAATAATTTGGTAATTGGAAAGGTCTCCCAGAACCGCCTATATCTCTCTCTTGGTACGAATTGGATATATACGTCACGATTATTGAGAACTATCTGATGTAAAACCGTTTTCCAACATAAATCTAATATGCCGCTCCAAAAGACGGTTACTGGATATTTATTTTAATTGTCGAAAATATATGCACCGATAACTCTATCAACACCAAACAGTGTTTCGAAGTAGGTGTTTTTGTCACTTGTGTACTGCTCTCGGATTCAACCTAAATCAAGCTGTTTCGTGTTTCTACGTAGGTCTTTTTTTCACTTCTGTACTGCTCTTGGACTCGCCGTTTTGTTTATTTTTTTTACACATCCATTTAAGTTTCAGCGCTCATAATTTAACAGTTTCAGCGCTCATAATGTTATTGTTCAAGAAGTTGGTATTTTCCGTTGCAAACAAAATTCAAAAATTTTAACAAGTTCTGGCAGTTCATACTCACTAAATAAAATAAAATTTTTTATTATCTGCAAAGAAAAATATAAAAATAACACCATTCCAAATCCCTCAGTTTTCTTCACACCTGTTGTAATAGACCTTTTAAAAAATTAAAGAATCAACTTCAAAATGCTTTTAAATAACTTAATTTTGGGTTTTATTTATATTTCCAAGAGTAGAAAGTACCAAGTTAAGAGGTCCAATTGAGGTCTAATATTTCTAGCTGGCTGCTGCTCTTTAACTTTATTTAAGAAGAATCAAGTAGACACGTAATACAGTTCCAAGTGTTCAATATGTTATGCAGGATGTCTGAAACTTCAGCTGATTCAACTTTTTAAGCTTTGAACTTACCACCAAATGCTTCCAGCACTGCTCCATTTCTTTTCTACAAGACACTTTAAATTTTTTCAATTTCTTTTAATACTCTAAAGCGATTCTATTTATTTTGTTATAATTATTCTCTTGTATTTTATTATGGTCTTCATTTTTTTTTTTTACAAGAAATGAAATTGACAACCTTTAAGATATTTCTCAATTACAGGGAAAACACCGTTTGTTTTTTTTCCGTTTTTCAGCTCCTGTTTTTAAAAAGAAAATGGAAGAAAAGAAAATATTAAATTTATTTTTTAATAAAAACTTTTCAATATCTTCTGTCAATATTTATCTATTTCCTGTTTTATTTTCATTTCAATGTTGTTTTTTTTTTTTTATGTATGAGTAGGACGCAAACAAACAAACATTAAAAAAATAGACAAAAAATTGGAAAATGTGTAATAAATACTGGTATATAACATAATTCATAACAACTTTATTGTTTTTTAACAAACAATGAAAATGAAACACAAAATAAAAAGAACAAATTTTAATAGAAAGAGAAAGGAAAAAGAAAATATTTCCTTCATTCTTTACTTTTTTTTTACAAATTATTCGGTTCTTGATTCCTTAGAGCCTATATTTTCCAACCAAATATTTGGAAAAGTTTTATATTTTTTTTTGTCATCACCCAATCAATTGGACATGAAGTTCTTTTTTTATTTTATTTCGGGAATTTTTTAACATTTTAATATACAAGCAATTGTACATATTATATTGATATGTCATACACCTTGACAGGTGTATGTATTATATTTATAAACATGTTTGTTTGTAGATTTGTTGGTACCTTTATAAATTTTAAGAATTTTTTTAACTATAAGTTGTTGTATAACAACATTGTATATATACAAAATAAAATTGGAAAATATTTTTAAGAAACTCAATATTGAAAAATTCTTAAAGAAAATGGGTATCTATCTTAATTAAATATTTTGAAACATACCTGTCCACTAAAAGGTATTTAGAACTAATAAAAGTTATTGAAAACTACAATAACATAATATATATTGAAAAGCTAAATCAATACTCCTTGTACAAAGTTCTTTTCTCAGCTTCAAAGCTTGTCTGTAACAAAATTATTCCAAGTGTTTAACTTTTAAAGCTGCAAAACCAAAGGGATCCTGTAAAGTCTAATACCTTAACCCCAAAAACATAAAATATTTATGTCTAATTTTATTAATTCAACTTTAGATTGGCAAAATCTCTTTTGATTCTACTAAATTATTGAGTACAGCAACTACCGTTATTTTGTTCATTTTATTTTGGAGTCTTCAAATAAGATCTCACAGATGTCTCAAAGTCAATAATTAAGCCGAACATTTTTTAGAACTATAATTCAGTCAGTCTTGATTTAATATGAGTTTTATAATACGTGTTATTTGGTTAATATTTAATTTCAGGACGCAAAAGGAATGTTATAGAAGGACATTTTCGTTTTGTTGATTAAATTCTGTTGTTTATCTTTTGTTTAAATTGATTTTATTAAAATAAATTGAAGATTTTCTCAAAATTGAAATTACATATATATATTTTTTTTTTGTTTTTTTCAAAAGACATTTTCTTTATAATAAAAATAAATATTAAATTAGATGGTATTATTCAATTGTCATAATATTATATTATAAAAGAATATCGGCTATTGAAAATATTTCAATTTTATTGTAATGTTGATGTTCTCTAAATTGATACTTTAAAAGTATTTTTATTCGGTGCTTTGAAACAAATTTAATGATTAATGAATAAGAACCTAAAATTTGCAGGATATTAAAGTCATTAAATTCAAAAAGTTACAGAGAAATAATTATATATAGATCTAGAGGAATTTGATGTGAACTTTAATTCCTCGCTGAAAGAGACTTGTACTATTGAATCGAAATGAACAGCAGATATTTTTGAATGGTATACACTTTACATATTATGTGGCTATAAATTTTAAAATCTTTTTGAAATTACTTGCTTATTGTACTACAGTTCTTAAATTGTAATACACATGTTCTAAACTGATCAGAAAATTAAGTTTGTTTTTTTTTTTACTATGGCCAGTAGAAAACTCGATAGTAACCCATTGCAACCGTACGATGTTTCTTTGGATACTCTTCGATTTTAGTATACTATAACCTGCCCTTTATTTGAACCAAACTTTAGAGTGGAACCTTTGATACAAATGTAAAGTTTGTTTACGAGAATAGGGGTGCAGAGCATTTTAAAATTTTGGTTAAGGTTATTTCGTATTGCTCGATTTTGGGGAATGGGGAAAATAATGAAGTTAGCTTTTTAATTTATTAAATTAATACCATTTAGAGACAATGGGACTTAGATATTTGTTCTAATGTGTTACTAAATATAATACTATTTTAATAGACTAACGGTGATAAATATATTTTAATCTTTTCGAAAAAGACCCCCGATTTTGTGTTGCTTTGCTATTTCGTTTTTTCACTGTCTAGTCTTTAAAAATTTGTCAATTAAATTTATGTTCAAGATACTTAAAGGTTAACTTTCTCAAATTTAATTAATTTTAAAATTATATTTGTAGTACTTAAGTGCACTTAAGGTAGCTACCTAAGATCACTGAAACTTTTTAAAAAAAGTACTTATTCTACAAGGCTTTAGAAAATATTTGATTCCTAATTGTAAAATGTTATCATTATTATTATAGACATTGTAAATCTATCTTAATACAATTGACCATAATTAAATTTAATTTTATTATTTTTAAGGACACTATCTGTTAAAAAAATTTTAGACTTAATGAAAAATAAAGAATTTTAAAGTAAAGGATTACTGACTGCATGTTTACAATGTAGGTTCTATTGTTAGTAACTTGTTTAGATCTTTTAAATCAACCCTGGTAAAAGGATCAAAAGTAATCCAGAACAGCAAAATTCCTCTAGGGAATGCTGAACTTGAACAAAGCTAAATATGCACTTTTGAAACCTGTCTCAATTACTAGGTCTTTGATATCCTAGTAATTGAGTCCTAGTAATTCGACGACGCAACCAAATTAAAGAAGTATGCAGTTGAAAATATTCTGTTTGAATTTTAAAAATCGGACAAGGACACGAAGATTTGGGAATTTTGATACCAAGGCATCGGGATTGAGAATTTTAGATTAGGAAAGATACAGCTACCACCTTAATTTAAAAGAGATCAGTAGGACTTAAGGTTTAGTAAATAATCTTCGACTTTAAAAAACAAGCTTCTGAACCTGAAATTAATTTTCAAAAAAACAGAACCTGAAAGTTTAAAAAAATTTTAAAAATCAATTATCAACCAACAAATTCCCCAAACCCAAATAAAAAACAAAAGAAAAGTTTTTGGGCCTTTACATCAAATATGTAACAATAAAAATAATATTTTTTATGTACATTTTTTATTCATTTGGTTTTTTTTTTTTTTTTTTATTAAATCGATAAAAAAACATAAATTTTTTTCGATAGGTCTCATCTCCCCGCAAAATTTATATATATATAAGTATATTTTTTTTTTAACTTTTCTCCTGGGTAAAATATTAAAAGGAAACCGTTTGTTATTTTTCTTTCAATTTTCTTTTGTGTAAACTTTGTACAAGAAAAAAAAATAAGAATTGAATTTTTTGTTAACAATAACATTTGGATGGAAAAATTCTTAACATACACATGCATAATAATAATATGTTAAAAAAAAAACAATATTCCAAAACTTTTCATCATTACACCTTTAAGAATTTCAAGGACTCTGGGAACTTAAGCAGAAAAAAAAATACCAAAAAAAAAAAAAAAATAAAAAAAAAAACATTTGGTTTGAAATAAAAATTATTTTTATTACAAATTTTTTTATTTATTTATTTATTTTTTTTTTGGAAATTATTTGAATTTGTAAAATAAAAATTTTACCAATATTTTTGCAAAACAAACTTTTTCAAGGAAAAAAATGAAATGTTAAAAATAACATCAAAAAATTTTGATTGACGTCATCAACCCACCATACATTGCAGAGCCGAAAGAATAACTTGAAGTTCGAAATTTAGCTAATATTACACTTGATGAAAAAATTCAAAAGATGTTGCTAAGACTTACATTCCCTTACTCCCGGTATTACGGACAACTTTTACTCTATTAAACCATCTGCGGCTGCTCCTGGAGTCGAAAAACTGAGATAAATTGGCTTTGAAAGAATGCATGAATAATGAAGTGAGTTTGGGTAATGAAATTATTATTGTATACACGGTTATTGTACTATACGTTTTTGATAGAAACTCAAATTTAATGTTAAATCTATTCCAACTTCTTAAACCTACAGGTAAGTTGGTTTACAAAACTAAATTTTGTACGAAGCAGCTCGCTGGACGCTGCCGTATATTTTCCATAAAATAATAGTTACATATTATAAGAATCAAAACAACAAAACAAATATTAAGAATTTTGTTTTGATTTGATTTAAAAACTCACAGATAAAAATTCGAAAATTTTTTTTAAGTATTCGAACAAATATTAAAATCCTAAATAAGGGTTTTCTTGTCAATTTTAACACTACAATGCGTACTAATGAGTCTAAAGTTGTGTTGAAGGACAAAGCACACCTTACATATTTTTAATATTAGAAACTTTATTAAGTCACTGTGCAATCCGAGTATTAAGATTTGATTACTTATAAAGATTTTACTTTGAAAAACATACATTCATGAAGAATCCGCTGGGTAGAAAGCTCCCCTCATTTAATCCCTTAATATTATTAAAAATATGTAAGGAGTGTTTACAGTTTCCAATACAGCTTTAGACTCATCAGTACGCATTGTAGTGTAAAAATTGCCAAGAAAACTCTTATTTTGATTTTAAATATTTGTTTAAAAAATCTTAGATCCTTAAACTATTCTTCCTTTGGTTCGTATCCAAAAAATGATTAAATTTTATTCAATACTATACCTCTCTCTTTCTCTCTACTTAATAATCTTTATAGTAATTTAAGGTATTATAGAATATTTTAGAGTTTATCAGAAACGGCTGGTGATATTGAAGTATTTTTAAGCGATTTTCGTACTATTTATATTTATAAACAAATAATTAAGCCGCGACCGGCTGAGTTGCGACCCGATAAACCGAATTAAATATATGATGTTAACACAAGTTAATTAGTTTTTTAAATAATTTTAATTTTATTTGGTACCACGCTTCCTTCTTAATTCTTTCTTCCTACATTCCTTAATGATTTTAAACCACTGCATATACATCCACTTGGTATTTTTCCATAACACTTCACATAACACTTTACATAACACTTCAAAAAATAAATAAAGATATTTTACAAAATCCAAATTCAATTGTTTTTAATAATGTTTTTTTTCAAACTGGCAGAATTTGGAAAAAAAAAAATTGCCAAACAATTGAGGGGAGTTAGAGGAACTCCGCTTAAATCCTTTCGCAAAAAGGAGTATGAACCCAAACAAGCATAATAAATTCAAAAACAATAAATGGCATACAAAAAAAAACAAAAACATTTTAACAATCGTCCTGGATTTTTTTTTTTTATCCTTTTTAAATTTAGAATTAAAAAAAAAAAAGTCGTGTAAAAAAGTTTAAAAAAAAAATAACGGTAAAATAAAGAAAAAAATTATGGAAAATTGAAGAATAAAAAAAAAGGGTTTCAAATCGAACATAAAGTATTCAAAGAACAAAAAAAGTTATTTTCACATTATTTAAAAAAAAAAAATAACAAAAAAAAGTTTCGATAATCGAAAATGGAGGTGGTAAATAACTTTTCTGACTTTGAACTCTCGAATTCTCAAAGGTGACATAAGATTTTTTTTTTTTAGTTTTTTTTTTTTAATTTTTATTTTGCAAAAAAACAAAAAAAACACAAAAAAAATGAAAACGGGATTAAAAAATGTCCTTGAATTGTTTATCTTTTAATGTTTTGCCGAATGTTTGACGGTTCTTTTGATTATTTATATAACTTATGTACCTATATGTACATTGGATAAGTAATTCTGGAGGTGTTTTAAGATTTTTTGATTTAAAAGTGTTTTAATGTTTTACCGACTTTTTGTCTTATTAAAATTTGTTAAATAAAAGCGAGTTTTATTTTATTTTAATTAATGGGAAAATATTCAATACTGCAGGTGGAGGTGTACTTTAGTTGTGCAATTTTTAAAATCATGTAGTTCTAAAAACGTGGAATTGCTAAAAGGGGATGTAGAACATATAAAGAGATTTTAAAGTATTATAAATTTTATTTTTAAAAATAATTTGAAAACTTATTAATTTTCGTAGTCTTAGAGTATTTGTGTGTATTTTGGTTGGGTCAGGAAATCTACATTTGTAAATCAAAATCTGTTTTTTTCCGAAAATCTCGTTTTATTTAAAATATTGCAAATGGTTTGAATGCCGACTTTTAATTCGGAAGGCTCCGGATCGATTCCCAGTAAAAGTGAAAGTTAGCCGGTTTTCGAAATTGACTCAGCTACAATTCGCATTTGGAGTCCAATAATTGTAGATATCTTTAATAAAACATACATTGATATAAAAAAAAAATGATTTAATTTAACAATATAATTCACAGATATAGAAATGCCTAATAATACAATATAAAATTATTACAGTATTTAAGAAATAGAATTGTGTTTATTGAAAATGTAATAGGTTTCTGCTTAGTATTATCCCAAATTAAATATGTGGAGTTCATTAAGATCAGGTCTAATAATAAGAGTATGATATTCCCCTGCTTATAGGCAAGATTTATAGACAAACTTTTAGCTTATAACATTTGAACAGTTAGCACTGAAAAAAAAAACTTTTATCGAATCACCCCCGTAGTTCTTAAACTTATGGCGTCACATATGAAACTTAATTTTTTTTAATTAATAAAAATAAATGACAGGGGGTAACATTTTAAAACACCAAGTAAATTAAAAGCATATTTTTTGTGGAAGGTTTTTAGTCTCTGAAACACGTTCTATCTAAGAAACTAAATACTCGAAGTACGTTTGTAGTAAAATGGAAGAGGAGAATGATTAAGAATTTTATTTGGTAATAAAAAGTAGTGCTATCATTTTTGTAAGCTTAATATAGTTGTTCTTTTTGAAATTGAGGTGGTCATCTTCAAAAGGTCTACAGAATATCAAAATCTACCATACTTAAGGTCTAGGTAAGACTTTTATCTGCTAAAAAAAATTCCTTCGATGTCTAAAAAATAAGTCAAATAACCGAACTACATGCACTAATAATAATAGATGGCAATTCAGTCATTCGTAATAAGATGCTCTCTATTATTTTACTTTAATATTACGACTTTAGCAGGTTTTTTTTAAACTTTTGAGAACTTCCTACCTTAAAATAAACATTTCCGTTCAAATAAAACTTCTAATCTTGAATCTAATTAAAACCTAGTCCCTCGACTTCGGCCACTTTCATTCATAACAAAAGATTCAATTAAATCAAAATGTTTTTGGAAATTTTTTCCTGTAAACTAATAAAAGTTAAAAATTTTAAATATTTAAAAATTTGTTTTCCAATAAAATTACAAAAAAAAAAACCAAAAGACCAAAATACTCATAGATGTAGAAAATTATGGCTTTCTTCATTCATGTGCAAAATACCAAAAAATAAATAAAATTTCAAAAAAAAAAAAAACAACAAAATTAAATTATTATCAGCCCGAATAATTTTTTTTTTCTTCCTTAAAAAAAAAGGTCCGTATTTCAACTTTCTCTTGAATTCCTTAGCATATAAATATTATGATATAACAATATACTGTGTACTAAATCATCAATAGTATATAAATCGAAATCTAATAAAACATTCTCTAAATTTTTAGTACCTACAGAAAAAATTACCCAAAAAAAATGATACAGGATGCTTTATAATCTAAATGGCTCACTAGACAAAACTATATTCGAGTATACTGCCACTTGGTTTTTTACCTTATTCACAAATAAAAGGAAAGGATAAAAGAATCAAAATATATTATTATATATAAGTATAAGTATATACTTATAAGTATATTATTATAGTATTATATAATTTATTTGTATGTATATAGGATATTTGTATATATCCTTCCTTTATGCTGAGAAAAAAAAAAAAAACCGCTCAAAAAGTGCGAAATCAAATGTGAAAGATCCTTTCGATTTCATTTTAGTGTGAAGTGAATCGATTATATTTTATTTCAAATATTACATTTTCCTTTTTCCTTTTTTTTATTTTTATCTTTTTCTATTTTTATAATTTGATATTATTGTTTTAGGGTGACCAGTTGTTTTTTTTTTGTAATGCGGAATATATTATAACTCTAAGAGTTCAAATGGAATAGGTTGCAAGAATTTTGAAATATTGAATAATTTAAGTTATAATAAGTTATTATAATAATTAAGTTCGAAATTGTGATTAATATTATTTTAATAGATAGGTTATGCGTAGTCTTGTAAAATAAATTGCAAGGAACTTAAAACTCCAAAAACACAGTCATTGAATTTAAGATTGTGTTGAAAAGAAGTTTAAGAGGAACAAATTTGATCTATTGATTTTAATACATTAAAACTAAAGTAATATCAAATTTTTTATTAAAGTGTCGCCCAGTGCTCGAAATTAAAGCGATTTTATTTTTGTATTGATTCAAATCATATTTTGAAAGATTTTATTGTCATTGTTCGTAAAGCAATTGAACATTTTTAATTCAGCTATAATAATGTTGTACCAAAAGGATAAGTCGAATATTATAAAATAATTAAGGCATGACCCAAAAATGCAAATGAATAATATTTCTCCAGAAAAGTAAAATATTTGAGTCATTGACTACAACTACGATTTAAACACTGGTTTTTTACCAAAACTATATATGCTATAATTTGATTTGACTTTATGACCAAAAACAATGGAAATAAAGTCGAATTAGTAATTCTATCTTTTTTCCAAAAAAAAATGTTCAAAAAATAAAATTATTGAAATAAAGTTCAAAATTATCCAAAAAATCCAAACCAAAAAAAAATGCAAGTATTGATTTTTTTGAATCTATTGATTCTTCTGAAAAACATTTTTGGTTATGGTCGCCAAACTTCTACTAAGTAAATAACTTAAATCCTAATGTTGAATTAAATATTTTTATATAATAACAATATTGCAAATACAAATTTGTTAATATTTCGGAAAAGGGGGTAACCCAAATTTAATAACTAACTAGAAAATTCCTTCTAATTTATAAATATTCTGTAAAAAGTTTTCCAGAAATTCTAGGTGAAAAATCAGAGTACATATTAACTTTTCCGGAGTATATGGAAGAACTTTATTTCACCCCTACAATTCAACACCATATGGTCACCCTAAACTATAATATATTTTTATATCTAAAATTCCAGATATAGTACAATTTTTTTTTTGAAATTTTGGGATCGAATTCGGTTATGTTCAAAATAATTCGCTAATATTCCAGTTCGGTGAACAAATTTTATTTGAAATGAAAAGAACAACAACAACAACAACAAGAAATTCTATATTCAATAGAAAACTATAAAAAACCAAAATCGATTCAATAAAATGATAGGCCCAATTTCTGATATATGGGTTGTTCTACAATAACATGTATATCGAGTGTCGCCAAGTTATTTCTCGTAAAACATTATTTTTTTTTAACTTTAAACAGTTTATTTATAATTTATAAATTATTACCTATTTAATTTATATCAAATAATTGTCTAAAATTGCCTAAAAACAATTAAAACGATGAAATGTATTTGTCGCTTCTATGGAAAAATGTCATTTCTATGGTGTCGCCAGTACTACCTTCAAATATTCAAAATAAAAAACGGTTATTTTTTTAACAACTGAAACCCTTCAAATTTTTTTTCTTGAAAATAGAAATATAAGAGATTTATAAAAGCTACAAAGCGAAAAAATAGAATAAATATTAACGGAGAAAATTTATACTATTTCTTTGTCGCCAAAAATTTGTAGCTTCTCTATTACTTTCATTGAATATAAAAATTTTAGAGAAACATCATTTTTTTGTTGTGTCACAAATGGGGAGTGGCTTAAGAATTCGTTACATTTTAAAAATTTAGTTGGATGCGGCTTTTCAAAGTGACAAGTCTTTTTAAAAAAAGTGTAGTTTGAAAATTTTTTAGAAGTTCACAAACGATTTGGTCATTTCTATGGTAAGCTAATTTTTATTTAAAACTTGTAAATGTAATTTTTTTTTGTTTTTATATTAAAGATAAATGTTGCCTCTTACTGTTACAAATTTTAAATATTATGTAACATTAATCATTTTTCTGTTCAATTTCAAAATAGTAAAAAATGTCATTTCTATGGGGGTCATTTCTATGGTTAATACATGACCAGGGTAATGACATAAAAACATAGGAATGACATTACTTATAAGTTTTAATCAAAAAAGAATATTTGAATAATTTGTAGCTAAAAATGAAGTTTTAGAATATATTAAATAAAACTTTTACTGTACTAGATGTTAATATACCCAAAATCTACTCTTAACTTTTCCATTAGATTATTTATTTTTAAGTAAAATGGCACCGAAAAAAAGTCGGGAAGAAATTTTGAAAAGAAAACGGGACGCTGAACGACTTCGTCAACAACGAATCCGCGACAATCCAGTTCTAAAAGAACAAAACAAACGTAAAGAACAATTAAGGTATCTAAAAAAAAAAGAAGAAAGAAAGGTATTGCTAATTGCAGATATGTCCAAACGGGATCAAAGAAGACAACGTAAAACTTGGCGTGAAAATAAAAGAAAATCGAGACTTAACAAAGCCCATTTAAAAAATGTTGAAACATTTTTAAATGAGAACAGTCCACCACAATCGGGAGATGAAGAAATTTTAAATGATCTTCCTGAAATAAGAGATCGGAATTTAGAAAAAATTAAGGCAAAAAACAGAAAAAGGCGGTCCTTAAAATTAAAAAAAATTAAAAATAAAATTAAAACATTACAAACCCAATTAAAAAAAACTCAAAAAAGATGTGAACGATTAAAAAATGGAAAGAGTAATAACGATAAATCTACTTTAGAAAAAAGAGTTGAGAATATTATAGAATCAGGACCTGAAATTGTTTCCCAAAATCTTTTAATGGGAGAAGCTTTAAAAGAACAACTTAAGTTTAATTATTCAAACATTAATTCTGTAAAAGGGAAGCAATTATTTACGAATTTAGTTTGTGGAAAAATTTTAAAAAAATACAAATTATTGTCCAAATGCAAATTTTTTAATAGGAATAGTGTATCTAAATGTTGTTTAAAATTAGATACTACAAGAAAAACCAGAGTTAATTTTGAGCTTAGAAGGAAAATAACAGCATTTTTAAAAGAAGATGAAAATTCAAGAATGTGCCCAGGGAAAAAAGACTATATTAGGAAAGGTACAGAAATTCGACAAAAAAGATTGCTCAATGAAACTCTAAAAAATTTATACAAAAAATTTCAAAAAGAAAATGCAGATGCTTGTAGTTACGCATTGTTCTGCAGAAATTGTCCTTTTTACATCAAGCAAATGAAAACAAAAGATCGAGAAACGTGTCAATGCATAATCCATGCAAATATGCAAAACATTATATCTGCACTTTCAAAAAATAATATGATTAATCAAAAAACTACAAAAGAAGTCATTGAAGCTCAATGTTGTTCATTATCTGTAAATTGCTTGTTAAGGATTTGCCTAACATGTAAAGAAAAAACTTTACCAATTTTGGATATCATGGAAACAGAAATAATTTATTTCAAATGGGTTACAGAAAAACAAAAAATTACATGTAAAAGAATTAATAAGGAAAAATTAGTAAACAAAACAATTAAAAAAACTTTAAAAGTACATCCAGAGTATTTAATAAATGAGTATAAGGAAAAAATTAATAAGTTTTTGATTCACGAAGGAAAAATTTTACATCAATATTTACAAATTCGTAATTTAAAAAACAATTTAAAAGAAAATGAAGCTGTTATTCATATGGATTTCAGCGAAAACTATGCAATAAAGTATGCAGAAGAAATTCAAAGCTTCCATTTCGGTGGATCCAGAGAACAAATAACTCTACATACTGTTGTGCTATATTGGGTTTGTAATGGAAAATTGAAAAATGAATGCTATTGTACATTAAGTTCTTCTTTAGAGCATAACGTTCCTGCAATTTGGGCACATTTATTTCCAATTTTGAACCAACTACCGCGAAATATTAATGTGCTTAATTTTTTAAGTGATAGTCCGTCAACCCAGTACAGGAACAAAAGTATGTTTTATTTCCTGGCAAACAATCTTCAAAATTATTTTCTGGGTCTGCAAAAATTTACATGGAATTATTTTGAATCCGGCCACGGAAAAGGCGCACCAGATGGAATTGGGGGTGTCTGCAAGAGAACTGCAGATAGATTAATAGCTTGTGGTCAAGATATTAATAATGTTTCAAATTTGTTTGAAATTTTGAAAAATAATTGCCCAGGTAAATTCTTTAATTAGATTTCTTCAATATAAATTCCTTCTTAAACTTCATAAAATATTAAACCTTTAATTTTAAAATATTTTTAGGAATAACCTTTTTTATAATCGATGAAGCGGATATAAAAAATTTTACAAAGACATTACCTGATAACATTCCTGTTTTTAAGGGTACTCTTGGAGTGCATCAAGTAGTATCTGGAGAAAACTTAAGTACTTTAAGTATGAGAAAACTGAGTTGCTTTGAGTGTGAAAATAAATGTATACATGGCTATGATATAGGAAAGATGAAATATAAGAATAATTTTGAGGAAGAAGAGTTTCTAAACTTTTTCAATGAAGAATCGGCACCAAAACAATTGCAATACGAGGATGTGTATTCTTCTTCATCAATATCAAGTTGTGATATTGATGTTGAAGTGAAAAAAGGTGTATTTATTCTTGCTACTTTTTCTGGTCTGAAAGGGAGAAAATATAGGTAAGATTAATGAAAAATATATATATATGTACCTATTATTAAATAAAAATACTGATGCTGAACTTTTTCAATATATTTGCAGCTATGTTTGTCAATGTCTAGAAGATGCTGAAGAGGGTGAATTGAAAATAGTGTCATACAAAAGTGTAAATACAGAAAAAACTAAATTCAAAGTCGTTCAGAATGATGTATCATACATTTCCAACGACCAAGTTTTACGAGTATTAAAAAATCCTGCAGTTGAGCAAGAAAATGGGCAAGAAATACATAAATTTGAACAAAAAATTGAAGTTCAAGAACTGTAACTTTTTAATTAATATTAATATTTTTTACATTAATATTATAGTTATTAATTTGAGATCTTTTAATTTAAGTATATATTATCATAATAAATTTTTGTGATAGCTAGTTGTGAAAGGTTTTTGTGAAGTACTTAATTTTTTTTTTTTTTTTAATTTATTGAATTGTTAAAATTGAAGTACAAATTTATGTTTTTTTTTTTTTTGTATTGTTACTTATGTTTTATTTTATTTTGTTGAATTGTTACCCTGATTTTAAGTTAAATAAACTTTATAAATATTAAAATATTAAAATTAATTTTTAAAATATTGTTTTGAAATCACTAGTTTTAATAACATAACTTTATCTTCAGTGAAAAGTAAAGATAAAAATTTCGATAATCAACATGGTTGTCATTTCCCTGGAAATTTCGTCACTACTGTGTCAACAAGGATGTCATTTCCCTGGAAGTTTCGTCACTACTGTGTCAGCAAAAAAAAAAATTTCTAATATAATTCGCTTAAAACACAGCATACAGAGTGCACCTTTTTAAAATAACATTATAATTCTGCAATCGTTCATAGTCATTATTTAAAAATTAAAAAAAAATGATTTTTAATTTTTTTCATTTTTGAAAACTTTTTTACATGTTACTGTAGAACAACCCATATACATATAATGTTAGATTTTTTCTCAAACTTTTAACATTTTATAGAATGGTCTATGGTTTTTCATACTATTGCGATTTTTGATTCCTTCTGATTCTGTATTTTGTGTAATAAAAAAAAAAAAAAAAATTGACATTCATTATATTGATTATAATGATGATGATGATGATGACGTTGTTGGTGGTTGAAAACATTTTCTAATTCATAAAAAAAAAAAAATTTGTTCGATGAAAATCGAAATTTTTCAAATCGAATGGAATTCGAATTTTCCAATTTTGTTTTTGTAAAAAACTTTTACTCGTAAAAAAAAAACACAAATTTGATTTAATGAATGAACAAATCAATAAATAAAATATATAAATCAATGAATTGAATAAACACAATGTTGGTTCTACATAAATATATATGTATATTATGTATCTATATATAAGTATACACAATTTCCATTGTTAAAAACAAAAATTAAGAAATTAAGTTGAAAATAATAAAAGTTATAAGCCAATATTTGAAAATAATAGATCTTTGTTAAAAATAAATTTATAATAATATCCAAAAAAATAAAAAATTCAACCATCAATTTGGGTTTGAGGGGTTTTTTAGGCGGTTTTTAAATTTTTTAATAGAAATTAAATTACCTAGTGCTTTTTATCGAAATTTGAATTTTGGATTTAAGTAAAAGCATCTAAAGATTCTTTTTTATTTAAAGTATGAATGGAATACAATTAACTCATTTACTTAAATGATCGAAATTGTGGATAGGCCCTTCTTGAATACGGTCTTTTCAGAATAATTATTGTATATAATATATGTATTTTAAATTCTGAATTAAGATAAATTTTATAATTAGATTCAAAACCTATTCTGTTTTATTTTTACTAAGATTCGAAGTGGCATGCTCTTTATGAGAAGCAAACATTCAAGCCATTGTCCCTATTGTCAACGTAGACGTGAAGTTTAATTCATTTTCCAAGCTCTAATAGAGTTGTAGCTTTCAAGGGTACAGTATTAAAAGTCTATGAGTGAATAGACAGATCTACAAACTCTTATTCCGATTTTCGATCTTCTAAGTATCTAATTTCACACTTTACTGAGTAATGGCTCACCATATTCTAAAAACTGTTGTTTAATTTTTTAAAAATATTCGTTCTTATGGTAACAGAGTATTATTCTAGTTCTATTCTTATAAAACTTAAGTTACACGGATGAAGGGATCTTAGAATTAGATTCAAAATCAATTTTTTCCAAAATTCTGAATTCAACTCGAAAATGCCTCATAATTCAGAATCTTGCCTAAACATAAGTATGTTATAAATATTCTGTAAATCTTCCGTCCATGGGACTTCTGACTCAAATAAATAAGAGACAAGTCCCATGGTGGTTTTGGCCTTGTTTTTTGGTACTTTTGTATTGTAATAATAAATGGAAGATGGTTGAAATCGGACTATGCACCAACCAAACTTGCTATTAAAATATTTCCACAACCGACTGAATCTAATTGTCAAATTTTATATCCTTAAAAAAATACTCAATACAATTTTATATATTCCGATTATAATATTTCATTTATCACAAATACAATTTTTATTAGAGTCCCCAAATTAGGAAGAAAAGTTTTTGCGCGATTAGTTTTCATATATGAAAAAACTCCCCAAAGTAGCATACGATTTTCGGAGACTTTTTTCATAAAGTCATGTTGTCTAAATCTGGTTCCCTTAATAGATTTAAAACACAATTTAAGTGCAAATGCTCTCTCATTAAATGTGCATTAGTAAAATCCAAAAAAATTTTTATTTAATTTACTCGGAACTGAATGCAATTTATTTTTATTTTTAAACCACATATTATAGGAAAGGTACACATTCCTAGAGTATTTTTAAAATAAACATAACTATATAGCTCAAGGACATGAAATATACAATTAAAACTTATCCAGAGCAAAATAATTTTATTTTTTTTTTTTTTTTGTATTCTATACATTGTAATTATACCTATAATTTGTATTCTGTAGATATTTATTATAATGTAATATCCTTTTAAAGGATCTGATTTATAATTTAACCCAATTATTATGTATGTTTGTTTAGTTTAATAATTACTATACTAAAAGATAATTATAAAGCTATATATAACGATCAAGTTATTTTAAAAAATACTATAATTTAATTTTAGTTTTAGATTTAAAAAAAAAGTTTAATATTTCAAATTATAGTTATGTCTGATAGTTTAAATAGCATTTATTCTTAAAATTTGAAACTATATAAAGAGGTCAAAAGAAATTTTATGATTTATAATGGCGAGAACAAACAGTGACCTTCTTTCGAAGTTTCGAACCAATTTGTGTTTCAAAATGCTAAGCTGGAATTAAACTTTGCTTTAAAATCTCAATTTTAGTCAAACTTAGTTGTTAAAAACTGGTTTCTGAGCCCCATTGCAGCAACAACTTATCACTAATCTAATAATCATATTTTTTAATAAGGTAGTGTTTTTTAAACAAACCTCATTGCTACCCTGCCAAATATGGTTGTGGTGCAACGCAAATCATTACTTGATTACTTTATTAGTGAAAAAGTTCTTAGTGCAATTGAACCCTACTTTGAAAAGCTCGGTTCAAACTAATCATCTTCCCTAAAAACGTTGATTCATACTGAAATCCAATTTTAGATTAGCAGCTTTAAATTTCAGGCAAAGATTTTTGCAAAGAATACTTTCCTAAACTTGGAAATTAAGAATTAAATATTCTGAATCCTTTGTCCAAAAAATTTATCCTTGAAAAGACTTTGCCAAACTTCTATTTTCCGCCAACTAACGGTAAATTAACATATAAAACAAATTTGTTTCTTTGCAGAAATTTTTTTACAGATCGAATAGAAGGGAGGCTAATTTTAAGCATTTTTAAATGAAGATCCGATTTTGTGTTACTAAAGGACCATTTAAAATCATCGGGTAATCTCCATTTTTTTCAGACCTATTATAATTATTGAAAAATTTTATATAACATGCTTAATAATTGAAGTTTAACTTCTTAATTTAAATAAATCTACTAAAAATAGATTCTACCGTTACATAAATAACGGTAAAACCTCTAAAAACATCTAAAATGTTTTCAATGTTATACTATAAATAAGTTAAAACAAGAAATAATAAAATACTTAAAAAAAAAAAATTAAAATTAAAAAATATTACTAAAATGGTAATGAATTATGATAATGTTAGGTTTTTTTTTATATTCTATTTATCTATATACACATTAAACAAATTAATGTACACAGTAACTTGTACTTTATTATCATTGTGTATTCAGGTGTCCTTTTTTTGTATTTTGTACAAACACACAATTTTGTATTATCTTTAAATTTACATAATTTTTTTAAATATATATATTTACACTTAAAAATTATATTATTTTACCTATTTGTATATTAGTATAAGTATAGGTATAGGTATATAAATATATTATTATATAGGGTAAACTGAAAATTAATATCCTTACATAAATGTATAGTTCCTGATTCTAGAATATCGAAGTATTTATTTTAGCACACTTCATTTTATTTTCTAGTTCTCTTTTATCACCTTTAACAAGCCCAGAATTTTGTTCAACTTTAAGGCCAGCTGAGTTAATTCGTACCATGGGGAAAATAGATTAGGTACTGGAAGGTGATGGCAGATGAATATTATATGAAGCACTAATAAGCCTGATCGGGTTGGGTCTGAAATCTCGGTTGAGTAAGTCTCGTTTTTAAAAAATCTCATTTTAGAAAATCTTGTTTTTAGAAAATCCCTTTTTTATATTCTGGAAAAAGCTGATAATTCTGGTTTTGTATCCAACTCAGAAATCCTTAAATACCAGATTTTTCAATTAAAAATGAGATTTTCTTAAAAAACGAGATTTTTCAATAAAAAACGAGATTTAAAAAAAAAAAATTTATTAAACCGAGATTATGGAACGCTCCCACTGGAAAGTGCTGACAGTTGAACATTATATGAAATATTAATAGGCAGCATGTAAAACTTCTTAGGACTCAATTGATACAATTCTACTTTGCCAAATCAACTGCTATAAATATATTCGAACCATAAGTTATTTTTATGTCTGTGAGTTATATTTTTAAATTAAATTATTTGTTTAGATTTTATATTTGCTTATTGTTAATATGTTTTAATTTTACTAAGATTCAAATTGGCGTGTTCTTAATGAGTAGCCAGCACTTAGGCTATTGTCGCTATTGGCAACCTAGACGTCAAATCTCAATTAATTCTTATAAGTTGTAGCTTTCATGCGTGCAGTAATACAAGGGTGTGAATGAATAGTCCGATCTTCAAAATGTTATTCCCATTTATGACATTCTAAGTATTTAATATCACTCTCCGCCACGTAATGGATTATCATATCCTAATTTTAAAATTTATTCGCTTTTTTGGTAACACGAATAAATTTTGGTAACACCAATAAATTGGGGCATTTTTCTTGTTTTATTCTGTTCAAAATTTAGCCCTTCAACTCAAACGAATTACTAAAAATAAAAATAAAATAAAACACAAAATAATTAGAGAAATTTAAAATTCCTGGAAGGGAAAAAAAAATTTAAAATAAAATATTTAACTTTCTAAAATGAAAGTAAAGATAAAAAAAAATAAAATATTTAATATATAATATGAAATTACAGTATAAATTACAAATGTATAGATAAGTTCTACTGCTTTTTCCATAGGTACATATAGGTACTATACAACACACATATATTTCTTTTATGTGTAAGTAATTGCAGCAATTATAAAATACGCTTAAAGCACAATAAAAAATTTAATTTGAAATTTAGTTTAAAAAAAAAACAAAATAAAATAAATTTTAATTTATGACTATAGAAACAAATTCAGTACATAGAGAAATTAGTGTAATTTTTAAATTATATCAAATTAATTTTTTAAAAATGTTATTTTAATTTTTTTGAACAAAAGATGAGATTTAGGAAAAATGGGACTAGGAACTAAGGGGTAGGATATTTAAGTAAATTTATTTCGTATTAATTTTAATTTCATTTAAATTGTTTAAATTCTTTCTTTTTATTTAAAGCTTTTGTTTTCAACTAATTAGTAAGTGTTTAAAATAGAATAAAATATTATAAATCACAGTTTAATTTTTCAAATATTTCTATTGAAATTTAAATTTTATATTTATTATTAAAAATTTGAATAATAAAAAATTGGTTTAATATTCTGAATAGATGTTATTTCTTAAGTTAAATCTGGCAGGAATACCTATTTTATGTACCAAATACAAAAACTTACTAAGACTTACCAAATACCAAAACTTACTCCGAAGCTTATTTGGCAAGACCCTTTGTATAAATCCTAATTTGTAAATTTGTACTTATGTTTCATATAAAGGATGGACACTGTTTTCAAAAGTGTCTATAAATTGTAAGAAGAGACTTTAAAGTTCTTTCAAAACTCCAATACTCAGAACTTCAATATCTTTAACACTTATATCTAAAGATACTTTAGAATGTAAACAACTGTGATCAATTTAGTCATTAATTTCTAATCATCGGAATTTAAGTCACGATCTACAATATTTTCTAAAATGCAACAAGAAGTTAAGTTAAAAATACGTTTTTTTGATCCGTCAAATTAAACTTTTATGATATGTTTATTTGACAGATAAAAGAAATGTATCTAAGGATTAACTTTTGTTATTATAGTATTTACGATACATGCTAAGTATTATTATTATTATTTTTATTTTTATTATTATTATTATTATTACTATAGTCTTTATAGTAGATGCTTTAGATGCCATACAAGAATTTTTGTAATCGTAATAACATGACTTTTAATATAAAGATGCAAGTTAGGCTGTTTCAAATGAAACTTTTGATAATTAATTTATAAAAACATTCATAATATGTACCATGTAGATGGTTCACTCAAGTTTTAAACTTAAGTCCATATTAAGATTCATAGAATAGATGGAACCAAATTAATGCATACGTTTGTTTTAGCAAAAACGGTAGTTGAAGGGGACGGGAAGTAGTTTGTAAATAAAATGCTAATTTATGTTTAAGAAGAAGGTAGAACATAATATTTTATAAAGTTTTAATTTTCATGTAGATTATATATTTGACATTTTAAAACTATCTTTCAAATGCTCAATAATATATTAAATATTCAATTATCTGTCATTTGAGAAGTTTGTTATTTTTAATATACTTAGGGCGTTTTTCTTTTTCTCGTCAGAGCAATGTCAGATCTGTCAAGCTAAAAAAATGTGTTCTTCTTGTGTTCTTAGATTAGCCAGATTATCCATTTTGTGTTTCTTTTTTAACTCGCAGAGTGGTCAAAGCACAATCTGTGAGCTCGTAAAAATTTTTCAGACAGAGTTAACAAACAAGGGAATGTCAAATTAAGAATAAAATAATAAAAACGCCATTAAAAAACATATCTCGTATATCAAGAAATTTTGTTTTCAAGTTTTTTTTTTTAAATTTTTTTTTTTTATTATAAAATTGAAAACGTAGATTTAGAAGGTTCAAAATTTTAAATCTTTTATATTTCAATTTTGTAAAATAAATTTCGATGCATTCAAACAATAATGACGTTAGAAAATATTTTGGATAAAAATTGACAATCTGTACTCTGACTAGTTCTTTTTTAACTCAGAGCGTCAGAGTTCGGATAAAATTTTAATTTGAACATAGTTTGCTCTGAGAGCTCGATATCTGCTCTGATCATTTATCTGATGAGAAAAAGAAAAACACCTTTAGATATTGGAAATAAATTGAAAACTTAATGTTTGTTGATGATATAAATAATATTTTTAAAAATGGAAGAGGTAAGTGCTTGGTTATCCAATAAATATAATGATTCAACATAATCTATTCAAATTGATGGATATTTAATCTATTATGAAAAATTTAAAATCAAAGGTATCTGCCGGAAATTTTTTAATTATCTACTCCTATCATCCACTCTTTCTCAAAAGCTAAAGTGTAAATGATAGTAGCTGAAAGCAGCAAAAATTAGTTTACTCCTGATAGTGGAACGCATACAATATCTTATCTACAATCACAAAATTACGGAGTTGCGATAGAAACTTAAAAGTAACAGGAACTTCTTAATTATTATTTCTCAAAAAATAATACCTAATAACTTTCATAAAAATTAAAAGTAATCCAATAAATATCAAATGATTATACTGCTTTTATTTTATTCAAATTGACTAGGTATATTGTCTTTTGAAATTTATATAATCGAAGTCTATCAAATAAAATTACCTTATTGAATTATCGTACTGAAATAATACATTTTTTTTTTTTAAATAATTCTATTTATTAAATCTATTCATTTCATTCATATTATACGATTATATTCTAATATTATTTTAATACTGTTATATGTCTTTACAATGAAATAGCGTTAGGTGTCACGTAAAAAAGGATTTACAGTTATCATATAAGTATTTAAATAAAAATAAAAACTTTAAATACTGTCTGTCTCAAATAGAATTAAATTTGTAATGGTACTTTTACTGTAACAATATTTATTTTTTTACATACATATATATATATATCTATATATATTAATATATATATACATATACATTTATTTTGTATTAAAATTGAAATAGAATCTATTATAAATTTTTCATTTTTCTTTTTTTTTCAATTCAATCTTTCTATATAATAGTGATTTATAAAATCAGTCTAGATTTATTATTTTATTTTTTTAATTCCTTTCCAGTTTATTTTTTTTAGCTTCATTGTTTTTTTTTATATTTTAAATAAAAGTTTTAAAAATGGTTTACATGCTTCACAAAAAATTCAATACAAAAGTAATAAAATCCGTGACAAATAATATCGGATTTAAATGTCAACTATTGTCATAAAATATTTCTAAAATTTAATCCAACTAAATACAAATAAAAAAATGATTGAAAATAAAATATCTGTAGATATATAGAAAATTTTTAATTTCCCCCATTCATTGAAATCAAAATAATAAGAAAATAAAAAAAAAAAAAACATTACAATAGTTAAAACAATGAATACAAATTAAAAATAAAGAAAGAAAGAAAAAAAATGACAGAAAAATTCCACTCCATCCCCTTTCTTTGCCACAGAATATCGAATATAAATCAAAACTGAATATGTATAGGATTTCGATTAATTGAAAATTACTAAAGCAAAAAACTAAATACATATTTTATTTGATTTGATTTATTTTTTTTTTTTTTTTTTATTTTTATTTACATTTTTACTGTAATTTTTTATTTAATACCGTTATTATTTTTGTTTTTTTTTTGAATTACTAAATTGTATATCTGTTACAGTTTAAAAAAAAATAGAAAAATCTCATGTAATTTTTTCCATTGGATTTAACATGATCCTTAAAAAATATTTTTCTAATTGTTTCCCCCCATCCCTATACTCATTTTTATACCCATCCCTTCAATATTGTCATTATTATCATTTTCTATAACCATCACAATATAGTGTTACCACCATCAATATTTAAAATGAAAGAAGTATGGTATGATATTAACTTCCGGACAATTATTTTTATTTTGAATCGATTTTTTAACTTTGAGTATCGAATTTTATTTTGTTGTTGTAATTGTGAATGGATATTTTTAGGAATTTGAATGAAAGGAATTTAATTTATGGATAGACTTCTAAATCAGTATAAAATAAACTGTTATATCTACATTTAATTTGAATTGAAAAGTAACTTATGAAAATTGCGATTTAAATAAATAAGTGAAAAGATTAAAACATAAGTTGCTAGATATTGTTTGTTGTAAACTACTATTTACCTGTTTATGAGATTACTTTAAAAATTGAATAAAGCAATCAAATCAATATTAATTGAAGTGTAAATTAGTATTTAATAAAAATTTAGAAGATTAAATTGGATCTATAATCAGTTTAATCTTTTTTTGATCTGGATCTATAAAAAGTTTTAATTCATTTAATCCCAATTTTCTGCATATAAACATATTCTTAAATAATAAGATATTTATTAAATAATTTTATTTTTTTAAGTCAATATAGCTATTTGTACAATTTTTTCACATGTTATTTCTGGATGTAGAGTAGTAATATACGACCTTTTGAATTCTGGTAATAATTTAAAATTGGTATTATAAACAAATCTCAAAACCCTGTTTTATTAAGCCCTGCCTGTTAAATATATATAACACTTTAATATATATTATACACATCTCTATAATTATAAAACAACGACAACACTATGACAGTTTATACAACACAGCCATACAGCTTATACAAAAGCTATGACAGTTACAATACAGCTACACCTAGATATTATTTTAAAGAATAGGTTAAGAAGAGCACATGTAATTCATATTTAATAAGGAAGACTTAAAGATAACAGACATTTTCATTTTATAACAGACAGCGTACAGCATTTTATAACACTTTCTACTCATCTTCCGAATAAATTAAACCTTTTTAACGAATTAAGTCCGTACTAACATTTTGGATAAATTTACAAGTGTTTTTCTATCAATTGTAGTAATTTATTTTAGGAATTGAGGAATTCAAATCAATATTAATGATTCATCAATCTTGGATATCAAAAGTCATTACAGAGTTTAAGTGTTGAGTATAACGGAAACAATTTTAATATTACTTGATTACTTTTAGTTAATTTTGGCATAGTTTTACAAATGCCCTGTCATTCAAAACTTAAAGTTTCAGACCCCATCGCATTAATCACCCATTAAATCTACAAAATGTATACCAAAAAAAAAAACATACAAACTAAAGTTCAGAGTTTAAATATTTAAATATCACGATTGTCCTAAAACAAAATCCAGAATTAACGCCATTCATACTACAATTGTAATCAAATAATAAAACTTTGTAAAATAGGTATTTAATTTTTTTAAACAATTCCCCCCGCCCCTTGGTTTTACTTAAAATTTAAAAACTTCATCAAATATTTGTTTTCAATTTAATTTTAGTTTAGCTCTTTGTTTTTTTTTTGTTAGGAATTTTTTTTATTTGTTTGGCTTCTCACCTTTGTACCATTGTACATTTTTTCACAATTTTGAACTCACATAGACTCCCCAAGTTTTAATTTGTTTTATTTGATTTTAGCAAACACAAAAGACAAAAAAAAACGCAGCATAAAATAATTTTCCAGTATTCCGCCTCAATGTTTTTTCACAAAAAAAAAAAGACAACCCATGACACAAAAAAAAATTCTTTTTTAACGCATACCACTATTTTCTTCTACATCACCTGCCTTTGTCACCTCTTTTACAATATTCTATATTTACTTATCTACTTTGTATTATTGCTATCTTTTTTTAACATTTATTTAACGCACATTTACTTTTGTTCTTATTCACTTTCACTTTTTTTTTAGTTTTAAAACAAAACTCCCATTTGAATTGAAAAATTTTTGAATAAGTCTAGAAAGGTCTTTTAAAGTAAAGTGAGAGTTTACATTTTACTACCGATGGTATACTAATATGTTTTCCTATATGTACATTATATTATTAACTTTCATTAAGTGTTTTTCTAGGCAGAGGAAAAATGGTAGTAGGTATTCATCAATTTAGTTATTTACTTATGAACAGGTGAAAGGTGATATAAATGCGAAAGGGCTATAATATATTCATTATTGTATACTTATATTCTCAATTATTACTGTGTTAAAATTTTAAAAATTTTTTAAAAAAAATTTTAAGGTTAGAACTTAGAACTATAGAAAATAATAGTTGTATATTACCCCAACTATAGGATAGATTAAGTAATGACTAATGACCTGTTGTAATTTTATACTTGAAATTCATTCAATTATAGTTTAAGATTGCACTTAAAATAGGTTTTCAAACTCTGATTCACTTTGTAGCACTGATTATAAGTGTAATAAATTTTTTATTCAACTATATTCTGTTATAAACTGAAGTTGATCTAAATTGAACTTAATGAAATTTACTTGTAGATAAATAAGAGTGCAATTTATAATTTCAAATTACCAATAACCTGAAAAAGGTTTTTAAACTCTGACAATAGAAATGTTTAGTTAACTAATTTTAAGTTGAATACCTATTCAATCGATCAGCAATTCAGCAAATAAATTTCTATGAAAAAGCTTGAATAAGATTTTTCAAATAGAAGAAGTTGCTATCAGCTGATAACAGTTCTTACCCAGTACTGATGAACATTTAGCTATTTAAGTTGGTTCAAAATACATAAATATATCATTATTGTTACCAAAGAAGACGTTAGGAAGAGAAGATATAAAACTTCTATGTTGCATTAAAGAAAAATCTATTTAAAGCAATATCCCATAATCTTTATGAATATATGATTTTTGACTTACCTAGCTGAACTACTATTAAAGTATGGTATAATATTTTTGTGTTAAATTCTAATTGCTCCATGAACTTTAGCCTTGTACCGTAGAATTGGTTATATCTAAAACCATTTTAAGTTATTGATAAACTGATTAAAAAAAAAGACTACAGGAAATACCGTTAGGCTTTTTTTCAATATATTGGCAATTAAAAATATTTTACTCAGATTTCAAAATCTTACAGGAAATACCGTTAGGTTATATTTTAGTACATCGGCAAAAAAAAATATTTTCCTAAGATTTCAAAATCTTACAGGAAATACCGTTAGCTATTTCAAACCAAATCCTACAGGAAATACCGTTAGCTTATTTTGAAGAAAAACTCATTACCAAAATTACGTTTTAAAAAATTTGCTCAAAACCTTCTAAACTAAAAATAAAAATTACAATAACAGTATTATTAGATTAATTCTATTTAGGTACAGATTATAATTAGCATTTAAACCTTGATGACTTTTAGGTTTTTTTATTTTTTTATTTTTTTAGTATTCCTTTTTTTTTTGGGTAGCTATTGGGAGCTATTAACAATTTAAATTGGGGGAGGTGATATACATTTAAACAAAAAGAGACAGAAAAACTAAAAATGAAAAAAAAAGAAGCAACAACAATTAGGGGAGCAAAAAAAAAAAGGATTTATTTACATACATAATAATATAAAACATAAACTTTAATTTTACACAACAAATTTAATTTAAAGCTAATCCTTCGTTATTTTGTGAATGTTTTGAAAAAACAAACAGCATTGGGGAGGAAACGTAATCATGTAAAAGAATGAGTGAAAAGAAGTGATAGAAAGAGATAGAAACTAAAAAAAAAAATATTTAAACAAAATAGGCTTAAAATTTGTTTGTTTGTTTTGTTTTTTTTGTTTTTTTTTTCGTTTATCCTTTTAAATTTTATTTTAAAAGTGTGTCTTATTTTTTAATGTATTATATAAGTGTGTGTATGTGTGTGTATGTACTTATGTGTATTTTATTCTATTTCATTATCTTTCAGATGCAAATTGACTTTTGTATGTTTTGTTTTTGTTATTTTTTTTGTATTTTTAAATGGATTTTCCTATTTACAGAAATAAAAAAAATAACAACAACAACAAATTAAACCCCAAGGAAGGGGAGAAAGTTTTTTTTTTAATTTTTTTTGAAGAAGGTTATTTTATTTATACAAAAAAAAAAAAGGCAATAATAGGATTTAACGCATGACTGCATGATGAAATAATTGAGTCGTGTGAGAAATTGTGTGGTATGATGTTATTTTGTTTTATTTTCATTTTTTGTCTCTTTCTTGTGTTTTTTTTTTCCAGAAAATTGTAAGAAAATATTGATGATATTTGTTTAAAAATGAAAGCTTTTTCACAAGAAATTGGGGATGAGTATGAAATGAAGCGCGTTTTTAGTAAGGAGCAAATATCAAATAGCGGGAGGAAAGTGGGGGGGGATGGCGTTTTAAAATTGTGAAATCTAATAGAAATGATGAACAGAAGCCGAAAAAAAAAAACAAAATTTTTAAATGATATTTTTATGTACTTTCACTGTGTGTTCTGTGTATTTATTATCATAGATAAGAGTTTAAGTGACTGAATGAAGGAATGAAAGTTATGTAGGAAGCAATTCGAAGCTATTTGCTTGTTTCTTGTTTTTTTAAGTGACTTTTGGAATTTGTCTTTGTAGATTAAGATTAAAATTTAAAAACATAGCTATACCTAGAATAAGTAATGGGAAGTTTTTTTGTTTTTTATTTTGATTTTAACGAATTTTTTCACAGGTATTTTAATTCAAAATCTACAAATATTTGAGCATCAGTAAATTGTATTTGAAATTTTTCCTTTTAATTTTTAATGTGTTTGTTTGTGGTAAAATCCTTTTAAAAACGGTACTTTTTAAAAATTTAAATATAACAAAAAAAGTATAACTTAAGTGCAATTTGTTTGTTATTGTATATTATAAATATTAAATATTATGATATTGCTTTAAATTTAATTTAATTGGTATATGAAAGAATGTGTAAAAACTGAATTTGTTTTGTATTAACCCATTTCTTGCCGTTGTTATTTTTGGAATCGTGTTTAAGAGATTCTGCGTCTTTACAGATGTGAAACATCTTTTAATTTTATTTGATTTTCCAAGACTCTCAGGCTCTTTTCGGTTTCGTTAAGTTTTATTAAAAACTGTAATCCTTTGAAATGGTTGTACATATTTATTTATTTATTTAATTTATTTATAATTAGTACCAGGACAATAGTTAATATTGCCTGACATTACTATAGTTCTTTGCCTATTTGGAATTTGAGCTTCTTAAATTACATACTTTCTATTTATATATATATATATAAATGGCTCAACGAGACTCTACAGTCTCCGGCCGACTTCAGATAATTTCTCCATCGGTCTCTATCCTGGGCAGCTGTTCTCCATAAGCCCGGCAAACCCAAATTTCGATAGTCCTGTTCTACTCCTTCTTTCCATCTTAGTTTTGGTCTGACTCTGCTACGTACACCATATGGGTTGGATTCAAAAACCATTCTCACCGGACAATTTTCTTCCCTTCTTACAACATGTCCTAGCCAACGCAGTCTTTGTATTTTTACTCTCCTGACTAGGTTTATATTGTCGTAGAGTGCGTACAATTCTTGGTTATATCTATGTCTCCAATACCCATTTATATTTACAGGACTAAAGATCTTTCGTAGGATTTTCCTCTCAAATGCATCTAACAAATTTTCATCGTTTTTCGACATTGTCCATGACTCTGAGCCATAAAGCAATACTGGCAATGACCATAAAGCAATGAGGGTGTTGTACAGCGTTATCTTCATTTTATAGCTGATATATTTGGATTTCATTTGTTTGGTTAACCTAAAATAGCATCTGTTCGCTAGAAGAATCCTACGCTTGATTTCTTGGCTGGTGTTATCGCCATCATCTGTTATCATACAACCAAGGTATATAAAATTTTTCACCACCTCAAAGTTGTAATCACCAAAAGTTATATTTTGATCAACTCGGTGAGCTTTATTTATATATTTATATATAACTACAATATTAATTATTTTTTTGTTTATATTTGTGTATTTAAATTATATTTGGTCACCATGAGCATTTGTAAAGTAATATTATTTTTTATTTTCCCGTACGGGAATTGAACTCGCACCCCTTTGACGTACCTAAGTACCGATTGTACATTAATTTATCAACATTAAGTAAATTATGTACAGTAAAAGAAACAAAGCTAAAACAATAGAACCAATAAATGGGTAATAACAATAGAATTAAGTTGGATTCAAATTACACTTCGTAACTTATTTCAAAGTTGGCAGATCCCTGAAGAACAGTCTTATTGCCATTGTCTTATGACTAATAAAGGCGTTCTGATGATAGTAGGTGAAAATATCAAACTTGCGAACCCTACTCTCATATTAAAAAAATAAATCAAAACATCAATTTTAAATTCAAAATAATTATTATTTGGTTTCAAGTTTGTAACATATCTATTACAATCGGTCATAATGGGTTAATATTTATATTTAAACGCATCGGTACAATTTAGAAACTTAAAATGGAAGTTGCTAAGATAGAAGAAAAAAGTAAAACAAGAAAAAGAAAGTAATCGGATTAATGAAGCAAAAAAGAAATTATAATATTTCAAAAGAAGAAGAGTTAAAATCCTTCAAGGACACATAAATAAACGTCTTAAAATCTTCTTAGAAATTAATATCTAGGATTAATTAATATTTAAATAAAATTTTCTTACATCAAATACAAATTATTAAAAATAATTTGGCAGGGAATTTTTGTTTTATTTTTTTTTTTTGGAGTAATTAGCAGGACGTATAAATTAAATTTTAATGATTGTCTTACATTGAGCGGGGATTGGGTGTAATTAAAATTTTTAATTAAAAATTTATACATTTAAAATATTCTTTTTTCAACTTGTCTTAAAATTTAATATTGGAAAGTAAAATTGGTTTAGTTTTTAATTTAAAGATATTTTGTTTATATTATAACTAGCTAATACCTAATGCGCGTTGCTGCGCCTCTCAATGGATGTTTAATTTAAGTTGTATTAAAGCAATTTTTTTTAAATTTTTCTTTAAGCATTAATCTAGCAACTAATAATGATATCAGACAGTTTCTAAAGGTTATTGCAAGAAAAAATTTTTATTTATGTTGTGAATTTGTAGAGATGTGAAGAGAGAGTGACCCTATTCCACCAACAACTTATCACAAATCAGATAATAATCATTTCACTTCCTTATTCTCTTAATCCAGCTGTTATTATTTTGTATCACAGGCCCCGTCCTAAAGTTTTGCTGTGTTTTTGGTGTATAAGTCGCTCACTTCCTACAAGAACCACGAACAGCATCACTAGGGGGCTTTCGATGCTTTCCATCACTAATTTATCAAAAAAGGATTGTAGTGTTGATTGATTAAATACATAATAGATTCAAAACACATATCATAATTAATTTTTAATATTGCGTATTTCAATCAAAACGAATCGAAGGCACACTTAAGGTAATGACCTTCCGAGAAGCCCCGTTTAAAATTCAAGTTCTATAGAATTTATAGTAATTTCGTGTTGAATAAATTCAGATCCTAATTAATTTTTTTTCCGCTCCTTTAACGATTCATCAAGCCTATGTAGACTAGCCGCCTAGTAGTGCTGTGCGTTGTTCTTATGTGTACTGTGCTAAAACCTTTAATACAACAAAACCACAATGAAACTTTTGTATCAAACTTTAGGATGGGGCCTGAGATTAAAGTGTCCAGCTTCGTTACGAAAATAATGAAAAGAAATAATTATTAGAAACAAGTTTTTCTTTAATCGTTATATTCATTAAGCCGGTGATTACTCGACTGTAGCTATTGAATAAGATTATGATTGCTAATTTGGTGCGCCATCTATTATCTGTACATATTTTTTATATATGTACATATTTTTATTAAATCTTATTTTATATTACAATATAATTATACAATTTTACGATATTTTTTATATGATATAACAGGAGTTTGAATCCGTGACCTTCCGCATGAAAGGCATCGTCTTTACCAATACGCCATTCATCAGATCAATCCTAATTAAAAGCAAATATAATTTGTCCAGTATCTTCCCTCCTGTTCCAACATTTCTCTATGGTTTAAACAGACTTGGTAGTCCAAATGTTGAACAGTTACCATGTAATTAAAGTAAAACCAATTTTACTTTTTCAGAACAAAATCTACTTTACAACATTTTATAAATGTTTCATTTTTATTATTGTATTGTTCTAATGTTTTTGATACCATATTTTTAATATTCTAAAATTGTGTACCTAGGTGTTCTTCTATAAGTGTTTAAAGTAAATATCATTTTTTTTAGACATTCTAGTAGAAAACAAAACAATGCTTAAAAAAAAATTTGAATACAAATGTTTGTATAAAATTTAAAATTCTAATTACATTTTTATTAACTCTTCATCATTTAATTTCATACAAAGTTTAGTATTCTTTGCCAATTCTCCTGTATTTGCATAGGCTATATCTATCCTCCTCTAATATTGTGTTTTTTATTTTGAAAATTTTATCTCTTAAAAAATAAATTCTAAAAAATAGTTTGAAATTAATTTAAATCTGTTCTAGTATTAGTATATAATATATTCTGTAATATTTATTAAGTTTTTTTTTGAAAAAAAAAAAATGAACACAAACTCATATACATGTAAAATAAATAAAAGTAACATAATATGTTATTTTAGTATAAAATGAAACATGATGAGAAAAATAAACAAACACAAACACATAAAAACAAATAAAACAAAAAAAAAAAACAAAAAAAAAAATATAAACAAAATTAACATATAAAATTATACACAAAATATCTAATGGCCATATGTACTTATATTGTGTAAGCGGATATACATTTATATCTACCAATATAGACATGGTATTATGTATCAGATGTTACATTATATTAACATAGAAATCCTTTCAACATTCGATCCGATTATTATTGGGCTTAATAGATTCACTTAACATATGATTATTTAATTTTTTTTTTAGTTTCTTTTTTCTTTCTATTACTCTTTAAGTCTTTCTCTTTCTATCTCTTATACTAATTCTATATTTAAGTTGTATTATCTTTTATTTATATTTTGTTGTTGTTGTTTTCAATGTGTATTTGTTTTATTTGTTTAGTTTTGTTATAATTTTGAAAATAGTTTTTTTTGTCACCCTGTATGTAAAAGATTTGAGAATCTTTTTTGAATCTATGAGAAGAACTCTTAAAAATTTTATTGTAGGCTAGTGTTGTACCTAGTATTATATAGTAGGCTAGTGTTGTATAATATTGTTTAATAGTATTGTACCAAGTAACGTAATAGTATTTACATACATTTAAACAAATTTTAATTTAATACATTTATTCAAATTTATTTGGAAATTGGATGGCAACGGTTCTTTGAGAGCTGAAAGTTTATATAATTCCAGATAACTTTCACGTGTAATAATATATTTTACAGTTTCTTTCCAATATAAACAAAATGAATTGCATATTTTTAGGTAATAATAGGAAAAATACTGTTGTAAAAGAGTTAATCGCTGAGATGAAATTTAAATGTTAAAATGCATTTTAAAATAAAATATACATTACTAGAATGATTTTATAATTTTTGCGTGTAATTTCAAAAAAACAAATTGCATAATTTAAGGCGATTAAAAGAACAAACAAACTGTTGTATAAGACTAAAAAGGTGACACAATCTTGGATGGATCATTTGGTTTCATTTAAATATTACAAAGTAGTTTTTTAATTCATATTACAATTTTCTTGATAGCTCATACTAAATAATTGCATATTTATAGGGGCTAGTTACTGAATTTTATTACAAATCGTATACAAAATTAAGACAATCGGTTAACTTTATTCATTATAATTTATTTAATATATTAAAAGCTCCATAAGCTCGTTATCTGTCTAATTTCTTGAACAATTAAAATAAACATCATAATATGTACGAGTATGTGAGTCTTTTGAATAACTTACTTTGAATACATTACACATGATGTATTTAAAATGTTCATCCTTTTGTTATTTTTAAATATGGGCTTCCATTATTATACCCATATGCCCCAGTTCCCTTTAGAATCTTCTTCAACCTATTGTATAAACAAATCCACCACTTTTTCCTTAATTATCCAAAAATATCTTCAATTTTAGTTGTTAATTATTTACTTAATCAACTTCCAAACTATTAATAAACTAGCCTACAGAAAAGGATTTAATTTTCTTTAAGTTTCTACGTACCCCCAACCCATTTATCACATCACAGTTAGATTATAAATAATCCTAAGAAGTGCAAATCAAAAGAAAAACCCTTAACCAAAAAAGGAAAAGTAAGGGAAAAGTGAAACTATATCAGAAAACAATAATTTAAAAAAAGGACAGAATTGTATTAGACCTCAGAAACTCAAGTCCCCCTCCATCAAAAGAAAACCTAAAAAGAAAATTCACTAAAAAAAATTTCATAGTTTTTGTTTTATTTTTTATTTCCCTGGGAATTTTTAGAACAACGTTCCCATTTTCTTGTATTAATAGTCGGGTGTATGTGTAGTTGTATGGGTGTAGTTGTTGGTCAATAGTACAAAATATTTATAAATTCAAACAAATTTTTTTTTGTGTACAAACAAATGTGTATAAACAAAAAATTATAAAAATCATAGTAGAAAATAAAATAAATGAAATAAGAACAAACTCGTATAATACAATTTTCCAACCTAATTTTCAATTCTTTTATTGTTTTGTTTTTTTTTTTTTTTTGCTTTATTTTTTGTAGAATAAATAATTTATTTACTTTTATGTTATTGTTATTATTTTTTATTTTATTTCCTGACAGGAACTAGCAGTTCCTTTGTTTTCGGTTTTTTTTTTCTGGACAAAATCTTGAACTCAAACAAAGTACAAAAAAAAACATCAAAAAACTTTATATTTGGTTTGTATTTGATAAGGTTGATAATGATTCCTTGGAAATTGGGACCGTAAAGGAACAAAAAAATTTCAAGGAAAAATAATGGTTAAAAAGAAAACTTTGAAATATATATCTATATCTATATAATATTCTATATATATATTTATATATATATATATTCCAACATGTGTATAGGACATTTAATTTTATATATTATGTATTTGGGGCTTTTGTAGGCTGGGATATTCTTAAGAAATAAATTTTTCGAATGAAATTTGGTTATAACAGAGGTCGGGGTTGATATTGATACAGGATCTTAATAAAAGAATTTAAAAATTAACTAGTAATATTGGATATAGCTACTGGTTGTAGATTTCCTTTCATCTTATTGCTAATTGCATTGTTTTTACGTAAACTTGTAAGGAATTTTTTTTGTAGTGTATTTACGATTGAGGTAGTGTTCAATTATAATAAAATTGTTTTTAATGACATGACTTTAATTGGCAACTTGGATCAGTTGCGTCTATCCTTAACCTATAAAATTTAAATTACTTTAATACATGCGTCTGATCCCTGTCCACGCTATAGAAATTAAATCTTGGATTGCAGAGAAGCTTTAACCTATTTGATACCAAGGTTGTGGAAGGGACTTTAACAACCCATTGGTTATCTATTATAATTTTTAAAATAATTTCTTCTTTCAATTTACGATTTTAACTTACATACTAGATTCAAAAAGCTATTCAATACTTTTTGGAGACGAACATTTTTGAACTAATTTTCAACTCCTAGCTAGATCTGGTCAATCTGGAGAATCTGAAAATACCTTTAGGATTTGCTATCAAAATAGATAAATGTTAATCTAAGATTAAACTTTGATCTGGTATTACTCAAAAATGGTAAATTTATTATATGAAATTTATATGAATCCATAAGGGTATTATTCAGAAACGGTAAATTTGATATGCATAAGGGCATTCTACCGTTACTTAACCCATAGGAATTATAGTTATCTGGGGTTTATCATTATAGTAACAACTTTTAGTAATACATTGATCAATGATTTCAATACCTTGGGAACTTTATAGTCAATATTAATTTGAGTGTATCAAATTTGATTTTCTTTAATTTATTGTAGCCTTTTTTAATTTTATAAATACACCTTGTGTCTTCAACAACTTCATTTTTACTAAAATCCTACAATGAATATTTTTTTAATTTATATATTTCAAGCAATCATATCTACCATCCCCTTCAGTTACTCCCATATAGCTTAATGTTCCTTCAAAAAACAAAAAATTTAATTTAAATTAGAGTTTAAATGTTACCTTGGGTATTATAAGGGTTAATATATAATTTACAAATCTGGGATTAAATATTTCACTTTCATTATAAAGGCTTATAAAATTGATGATAAATTTGAAAATTGCACCAATATAATTTGACATCCCTCTTATCCAATTGTATCTCGTATAAATTATCCTTGTCATAACGGTTAAAAATAACTGTAACTTCTATTAAAATAATATTTTCAAGGATCTTAAGAAAATTTAAATTTAAACTGTCACATTATTACGCAATTTTAATTTTCAAAATAATTAATGTAAAATTGATATGAATGGGTAGGAGGTGGTAAATAAGGGTGGCATTTAAATGGGAACTTAAAAAGTTTTTCAAAAAAAATATTTTGTTGTATATTGTGGTTAAAAAATTCTAAAGTTTTAAGGGTTTGTTTATTTTGTGATGATCATAAACTTTTTTTTATAAACAATATAAATATCCCATATATTATGATCTGGATAATTATGTCCAATCACCCCTTAAAAAAAAAAACCAAAAAAAAAAACAAAAATAAAAAAATTAAATAGTTATCTTTTCTCTGTAAATTTTAAGGTTTTTTATTTGTTTTTTAAAAAAAACTTTACACTTTTTATAAATTACAAAAAAAAAAATAAAAATTATAACCCTTCTTATTCTTAAGGGGTTTAAAAAAATTTTTTGTTAAAGGGTGGTTTTTGTGGGTTTTTTTATATTTTATGACTATTTAAATAAGTTTAAAGTAAAAGTTTTTCATTATTCCTGTACTACTGTTTTTTTTTTATAACCAAATAATGATAATTTTATAGGTCTTGCTTTTTTTTTAATTATAAGTTTGCTTAAGTTGAGGTGATTTTAGTATGAGAACTTAAAAAATAGTTATATGAACGTTTAAAAAACTCTTTACTAGGTTTTAAAAAAAAAGAACAAAAGTAGATATAAAGTAAAAGTTTTGTTTAACTTTTTTTTTATAGTTTTGTTTTTTTTTTATATTCTGGTGTAAAATAATGAATATGAAAAGTTTTTTTAATTTTATGAGAAAGTTTTAAATTATACTTTAAGTTAATTATTTAAGTATTAATGTCATTAATATTAAAGTCAGCTGATTTGAGGTCAATGAGTTTCCTAAAAAAAAAACGAAAAAGCTTTTTTTCATATTAGATAATTTAAAAAATTAAATTTTTTGTAAGGAAGTTGGAAAATTAAAAGAAAATTATATTTTTTAGATTTTTTTTTTTTTTACAAGTGATAATAGAAAGCATCAAAAGCCGTCCAGAATCACTGTAGGAGGTTCATCTGGATAGTGGTTGGACTTTAACCAACTAAAACTACCCATTTTTTTCAAATCAAACTTGGAATGGACCTTAAATACATATATCTATTGTTTTGTTTCTAGGACCGGGATTGGGAGGGAAATCAGGGTTAAGATTAGAATTTTGGAAATGGGATTATTTTGGATAAAAAAATAATTTAAGTAGAAATCGTGCAGATGGATGTTAATGTTCTTTTTAAACTTTATAGGATCGTAAATATAAAAACTACTAATTTTTGGAACACATTGAATGGTAACTGATTCCATAATCTTGATGTACGCACAACAAATGAATTTCCATAAGGAATGTTTTGCCATCTTACTAATTCAGCAGTGTAGGGATGAGTATCTGTTGCACTCCTTGTTTCATTATGACAATGAAAATTGAGAGGAGGCATTAGTTGGTTGATTTCTTTGGAACAGGTGTTCGTCCTTACGAAATTTTGTATTTTTGTAATATTGTATTTATATAATGTAAGTACTTGTTTTCCTACTGTCCCAGAAAGGTGCAAGAGGGGTTCATTTTCATACCAAATTGTATGTAACATGAGACTGTAAAATAAAATAAAATAAAATGAACTTGATTTTAGTAGGGGGATAAAATATAGTCGAACGAATTAAATCAATTTTTTTTTTTATCAAAAACAGTTGAAATAGAGTCAAATTAAACATTCTATATGTTATTTGCAATACAAAATTGTTCAAAAACTAAGAGAATGCATTAAACGGAAACCAAGCCGAACCATCTGGTATGTTCTATTTCAAAAATAAAGTTAAAAAAATAAATTAAATTGAAAAATAGCAAAATATTATTTTAAATTTAACTCTTACATCCCTCCTAATTACAAAACTCTTATAATAATTCTAAAAAAAAGGGAAATACCCCAGTTTTGATTTCAACTTTAAGATTTACAATATACTCGAAGCAAAAAAACAGATAGGCATATAAATATTCTGGAAAAAAAGAATACCCTAATTTTGTACAGAAATCTTGGAAATGTAAATAAGGCAGATTTTGCAGTGAGTTAATTAATTTTTTATCCCCCTTTCCGTGATATAGAAGAGGTAAATTCAAAATTAGGACTGCTTTACAGAATTTTGGAAGTGGTAGCATTCCCATTATTTATTTTTTCAATATGCATTTTAAAATTAAATATTTATAGTCCTAAGAATCATTAAGACTTGTTTAACGGGAGTTTAAGAGTGCAGTTTTAATTATTTTCTATATTGATTTGGTGTTTAATTCGACTCTACTTATTCAGTTTTGAATACAAAACCAAATCGAATTTACTCAATGTTCAACTTTTTAGATTGCTCGCCCAACTTTTTAGATTGCAAAATGCCAGTTTAAAATGTTTATCACCAATGTCAAGATTATTTAAATACAACTTGTTCAGGTTTCTTTTACAGCTCTTTATAATAACAAAAGAACTGATATTTCAATAACTTACGATGGTTTCTGAGAATATTTTTTTCCCAAAATGATTTTAAAAACACACAATTACAAAATATAAAGGCAGTTACCATGCTTTTAGAAGTTTATTTTTAATTTCGGAGAAATCAATTGAAAAATATATTCGTTTTTTTTTATATTCAGAATAATATTTTGCAACATCTTGGCATGTGTTACATGTCTGAAGAATTCATTTAAAATCAAATTATATAAAAGAGCTTTGATATAAACCTATTTTTTACCTTCATTTTAGATTATTAATCAGTTGTCAATTTTCTGCAAATTCTCAATTATTATATTTTATTTTATTTTAAATTCTTTAAAAAATAACTGTAAAACGATAAAATCTAGAGATGAAAAAAATATAAAAAGACGACTTTTGAAAACAATGTAAGTTCAACTACATTGAAATCTGCTTATATCTTAACTTAAAACAATTTTGAGGATTTCAGTTATTTTTAAGCTGATTTCATTTACTGATTTTTTACTTATTTATTTTATTTTTAAACATTTGGATATTATAACGGCACTTTGAAATATTTCAAAATGAATTTAAGACGTTAGAATTGGGTTTAAAATTGTATATTAGAGAAATACGTATTAGACTCAAGATATATGATATATCAGTAGCAGCTGATCGTGTGACATTTATAAATGATTTGATTGATTTATAAAATACTTTTTATCACACGTCTTGTCAAAATCGCTTAAAAATGTCAAAATGTGTCAATCAATTTCTTATAACATTTAGAAACGTCTTAGATTTGCAATAGATACAATACTATATTCTGTTTTATATTTTATATTGTAATATTTTGTATTTGAGTTATATAATATTCTATATCTGTGAGTTATATTATTCAATTAAATTATTTGTTTATATTTTGCATTTGTTTATATTGTTATATTAATGTATTTTTTATTAAAGATATATAATTATTAATTAAGCCATTAATTTGAAAGCAATGGTAGATGATAGCTGGGTGGAGTCGAAAATTAGATAAAAGTTTTTCACTTTCAATGGAATCTGAACGAGGGCCTTTCGTATTAAAGATCGGTCCTCTAACCACTCAGCCGATTTATGTACTTATATTAATAATAAAATATAAATATATTAAATATGTACTAAATACGTATGTAAATAAAAATATTGTGTACTTATATTCAAAATATGGGTTCAGATAGCCGAAGGTGTTATGAACTTTTTGCAGTATGAAACATCGGTATTTTACTTTTAATCAAAGTTGAACTGTTTTTGGGATGTGTCTGATAACAAATTGTAAAACTATTGAATTCACAGCATTTTGTATTCCAAATATATTGGCTGATATTATGTTTTTCGGGTTGTCTTTGATTGAAATGAGGGGACTTTTATAGTCGAGATGTTTTTGAATAGAAGGGGTCACTTTAAATAAAGATTAATAATAGAGTTTTTGGCTTATTGAAAACTCATTAATTTCACCTAATCAACAGCTTCAAAGTATCTGTCAAGTAATTACTTTATTTTGAGGCTTCCAGCTCTTTTTTGTATTTACAGCGAATATTAAATGGAAATTTTAAGAAAACTATTGGATATTGGTATAACAGTTCACATGTGATAAATTTTGCACTTGATTAAAGTCACACAGTCAATTATAATATAAACTCAATATTCATATTATAACGACATACTCAACAACATACTTACAATATTGAATGTTTCCGTTGAGTTTATATATTTTTCTAGTATAATAAAATTTTTTTCAGCCAAGTGCTAAAACATGTGCCGACTACTCAATTCCAGTGAATAATTCAACTATACTCTTGCGTATATAATGCATGTTTGCAATAAATTAATAATATAGACTGTTTTTACAACAAAGTTTACTTTTTATTTTAAATTTAAAAATCCATGTACCAAAATTTCCAAAACCATCCCAACCTATCAATTTATTCACATTTTACGATATTTGGTTTTTCAACTTGGCTTTATGTCTGCAGTAAGACTGCAATTTCAACTTTGATTTATTTTAAACTTTATTTCTTTGGGACATTTTTCAAAACCCCCTCTCTTTTATTTGTTACCATGTTGTTTATTCAATATCAATTACCTTCTTTTAAAAATACTTCTCAGATATATTCTTTTTTACAGTTATCTTATTTTCAATCGTGTTCTAGTGATTTCTTTTTTTTATTTCATCCTTTTTATTTTACGTATCTATTGAAATTAAATACAACATAACAAAGTTGCTACAACAGCTGCAACTTGTATATTTTATGTTTTCAATATCATTAAAAAACAAATTCAATATTGGAAAAAATAAACGATTTTTTGAAAAAATTCTTAAGAAAAGAATTAAAATTATCAAAAAATAAAAATTTTTTAACTTTTCTAATGAATTCTAAACTAAAAAGTCTTCTCTCATTTGTTTATTGACTTGTAACACAAAAAAAAAAGAAAAATGAAATAAAATTGAAAAGAAAATGAACAAAACAAAAAAAAAAATAAAAGAAATTTTCCTCAAAAATTAATTTTCCATAAAATTCATTCAACTTTATTACCAAGAAAAAAAATTTTCAAAAAAATTGAATAAATTTCAAATTAGGTTAGCAACAAAACGTCTCAATGCTTTGTGTGATGAATTATTAAACAACAATAAGGACTCCAAATTTAATAATAAAAAATAAAAACAACAACAACAACAAATATTAAAATTACTAGTGAAAATCTAATGTAATAGTAGCCTCATACTTTTCATTATACCCAATATTACCAAAATTTATCCGGGCATAGATTTCATTTTGGGCTTTTTTTTTTTTTTACATAATTGAATCTCAATTCATTTTACGTACATAAAAAATATCCTTTTTTTACAGTTCTATGTGTATGTGTGTTAATATGTATTTCAATGGAATGAAAATCAATTTTATCCTGAATTGAATACATTAACATAAAAAAAAATAGTCAAAAAAAGTTTGTTTTTTTTTTTGTTTTTGCTTCAAAGGGATTCTATAAAAAAACAAGAACTTTGAGAGAAAAAGGAACTTAGGATCCTTAGCGACATCATACTACTTCGAATAGAGAGAACCTTTTCAGGATACAAAAAAAAAAAAAGTGTTTCTTTAGTTGTAATTTTTTGTTATAGCAATGGCGATTTTATTACCATAAAAAGGACTTAAAGTATCCTGGGAAAAAATAAATAGAACTAGAAGAATTATTTAACTCCATGTGGTGTAGGATTAGAGTAAGGTTTTCGAGAAATTTTAGAGTTTTCTTTATTGTAAGGAGTTTTATAATATAGAAGTTTTGGTTTTTAAAAAAAATTTAGAAAAAACCTTATAAAGGTAAGGATTTGTTTAAATTGTTTCTAAGTCTAACACTAGAAATAATACCAAAGTTTGTACCTTAAAGTCTATGTTTTTTTTGCATATGAGTTTTCAGTTAATGGTTTAAGTCGAACATTTTAATTCTAAAAAGTTTAACGTTCTACGACTTACATTTGTGAAGTCTTACTTACAGAAGTCGACTTACATTGTATTTAAAGTCATGGTTTAAAATCTCTAGGTTAAATTAAATTGTATGTAAATTCTAAGGTTTAATTCTAATTCTAAATTTTAATTCTGTGTTTAAATTTAAAGCTAGTGTCATATTTATGTAAGTTTGAAGTCTGTTTCATTAGTCTATGTACTGAAAGTTTAAAGTGTTCATCTTAAACTCATACATGTAAGTTTAAAAATCAGTAGCATTGCCATAACTGAAGAAACCGTCGCCATAAGTCTGTGTACGTTTAAGTGTCTTAATCTTCAGTTCTTGTAAGTTTAAAATCTTTATCTTAAGTCTATATAAATTTAAACTCTTTTTACTAAGTCTATCTAAATTTAAAGCCTTTATACTAAGTCTAAAGCAATTTATAATTTTTATCTTAAGTCTATGTAAATTTAAAGGTCTTATCTTAAGTCAATATAATTTTTAATCCTTTATCTTAAGTCTATGTTATTGTAAAGACATTTCTATAAGTCTATGGAAGTTTAAAGCGTAGTACATCTTAAACTGTCTTAAGTTGTCTTAAGTTGTTAATTGTGACTTAAGTTTACGTAAATGTTAAGCCATAGTTCCATAAGCCTATTTAATAACTAAAAAGCGCTCGTCTCAAGTTCATATAAGTTATTCATCTGTACCTCAAGTTTAGGTTATTGTAAAGACATTTCAGTAAGTGTATGCAAGTTTAAATTCTTCTAAATGTACAAGTTTAAACCCTATGTTGCCTTAAGTTTATGTAAATTTAAAGTCTTGTCTCTAATCTATTGTTTAACTTAATGTAATTCCAAAGTATAAGCCTTAAGTTGAAGTAAGATTAAAATCTGTGCCCTATTTTAATTTGTTTTTACTCTTAGTTTTCGCAAACTCTAACAGTAATAAAATAAAAACAACAACAACAAGAAAATATCCCTAAATTTTTTTTATCTGCTCAAACGAAACTTAAAACAGCAAGTATGAAAAAAAGGAGTAATTCCCAATTTTTTTTTTTTTAAATGAAACGAAATTTTCTACATCATTATTTTGTTGTAAGGGCCTACATAATAAAACAAAAGCAACAAAAAATTGGACCCTATTGCGTTGTAAATACCGTAATTCAATATTAAAGCAAAAAGAGGAAAATAAAACAGAAACAACAATAAGGAAATAAATGAAAAACTAAGAAAATAACAACAATATTTATATGGACGCCTAAAAATATGCAAAGAAAATTGCAACTTTTTAAATTTTAAGTTTTATCAGAGTTTTTCAGTTACACAAACCTTGGGTATATTTTAATCTTAAATTAAAAAAATATATATATATATATATTTATATATTTATATTCATATATATATTTATATTCATATGAAGTTTTGATTGATTTTTTAAATTAAGAAAATAATATGTACTAAGTTCAAAAAGCCTAGAATTATACATGTTATATACTTTATATAAGTCTAAATTAATTCAATATCTTTTTGGTCAAACAGAAGTATGAGGTTCGGAACTGATTGATAAGAAATTGAATTTTTATATTCTGGATTTTGATATTTTTTCGATGAAAAGAAATTTTTTAATTTTATTTTTTATCTCTTTTACTCATATATATGCTATTGCAGTGTTGAAAACATTTTTTTTCTTTAAAAAACGTTTATTTCACATTTTAGAGTTTTTTTTAAGGATATTTTTAAAGTGATTATTTTATCTTTTGAAAATTTCTCAAATTTTATCCCAATATTTTTATTTTTTTTTTTGATTTTTTTTTATCCTTTTTTTTTATGATGATCAAATCTCAAAGGGCGTGATAATAAGAACTGAGACTACTATATAGACTTTTAGACTTTTTACAATGATTCATCGCTTTCGATGTTTTTACAAGTTTATATATATATATATGTAATATATATACATATATATCAATATGCCAATATATATATATAATATATATTATATTGTTCTGTTTTGATTATCGAGTTTTTCTCGGAATTTTGTTTATGCTTTTTGTGTTTTATGAAGGGTTCTTGTACAAAAAAAAAAATTAAGTAATGATGGATATGAAAATATGCTGAATCCTGTTTTTAAAAAAAAATATTTTTTTTTATTGAACATTAGTGGAAAAAAAAACAGGAAAATTTAATGAAATCCTTTTATTTCCTTCATTTATATTTTATTTTTTATGGGTTTTTATTAAATTTCTTTTTTTGGGGAAATTTAGAAAAAATTTTAATGCCTAAAATTTAATATTAGAAAATATTTAAAAATATTAATCCTTTATTTCACAGGAAATTATTACTTAAAATGTTTTTATTATTTTGTTTTTTTAATTTAGTCAATACATGGAACGTCTCAAAATCCCCAATCACAAAATCCAAAAGTAACAAAATCCCAAAATTTCAAAATCCCCAAAATTACAAAATCCCAAATCATAAAAACCCAAATTTCAAAGTCCCAAATTTCAAAATCCCAAATCACTAAATCCCAAAATTAGAAATTTTCAACTTAAAAGTTTAAATTGGTTCTAGTCCTGAATTCACCAATTTCTAAAATAAACAAGAATTATTATTTTATTCCAATTACAAAAACAAATTTTACAAATTAATTTGCATAGCGCAAATTAAGAGGAATTATAGGGTTTGGTAAAAAATGTAAATGGATTATATGCTTTTTCTAGAATATTTATACATATGTACTCAGGAGATTCTGAATTAGAAAGGATTTAAGAGTTGGATTCAAGGTTAGGGTCTTAAAAGTTTTTTAGTTTCGAGTTTGGGGGTGGCAGCTCCCCCTATTTTGAATTTTATTTTGTTGAAATATGCAAGTAAAAAATTATTAGGAGGGATTTTATAATTGGTTACAAAATGAAGATTAAATCCCAAAATTACAAATTTGATCTTTCATCATTAATCATTGATCTTTCATCATAAATCGACTGAACATGAGCAAAAAGTTAACTAGGAAATCACCATTTAACATCTACTCCAGAAAAGTTCATGGAAAAAATAAAATTAATTCCAAGAAATTAAAGGAACGTATTCAAGAGTGTTGATAAGTCTTCCAACTTTTTAAGAAAATGTCTATAAAAATTTTCCTAAAGCCAAAAATCATACTTATTATGAATCTATTAATTTTATAATATTACAAAACTTATTATACATTCTTGCTTTCCTAACTTTTTTATAATACATCCTTTTATGATACTCCGGGACAATTTATTAAACAATGTAGAATATTAGAAAAAATTAAACTTCAAAAATAAATTTTTTTTTACACATACTCGCGACAAACAATTTTTTTTTTAAATTGTAAGAGTTTTTACTACTAAAGAATTGAAAAATAAAATTAAAAGCAAACAAAATATAGCATTAAGTAAAAGAACTGCCTGGTAAGCCCAAAAACCATTTTAATCCTCTTTAAAAACAAAAAAAAAGTCAATTTAAGGGTTTTAAATTTTTATTTTCCACATTTTTATTAGACAAAAAAGTTTTTCAAAGCTTATAATAGTTTTATGTATTATATTCTAAAAAAACATTCAATTTTATAGTTAATAAGGTGTATTTGTTAAAGGTTGGCACGCACTTTATTTTAGATTTTTGTTTGAGAAAATTATTACAAACTAGGGAGAGATCATTAAAAGTAAACCACTTTATAAATTTAAGAAAATTATTACAGAGCTTATCTCAACCGCCTTTGAAAACTCCCTTTCGTCGACCACCTTTTAGGGTAAATCCTTGGCTGTAAATCAAAAATTCGCCACGAGCTCCCTGTATTCTTATTTTTTTATTCTTTTTCCACTCTTTTAAGAAGTGTAGGGCATTCACCACGTCTATTTAGAAAAGGCTTCGTTTTCTTATAATCGTTGTATTCACTAAACCGTTGATTACAGGGCTGTAGTTATTGTATAAGATTGTCAATACATATTAATTTACGCGTCACCTATTATTCTAAACAAGAGTTATTTATATTTTCATTAAATCTAATGTTACGATATTTACTATTAAAATTTAGATCTCGCAGGGGGTTTGAACCTCAGAATTTCCACATGAGAAACAGCGTCATTAATACTACGCAATTGGTCAGATCCAATGATCCTTTACTTCTCTAGTACCTAACTTGACATTTAGACTTAGACTAAACTATACCTTAAAATATAATGGTTGCTGTTTAATTTAAAAACTGTGTTTTAAATAATGGTACTTTAATTAAAAACTAACCAAATTTTTAAATTTTATATTATTTCAGTATTTGATAATAAAATTTTGATAAGAGTTTTTAAAGTTTTGAACTTTAAAATTATGTTGCCATGATTCTTTTTGAATTTTGCATTTTAAGCTTGGTACTTGCAAAAAAAAAAGTTTAAAAGATGAGATTTATTTTAAAAAATTCCATAAAAGGCTACTCACAAAAAAAACTAAATAGAAAACTTTAAATTTATTTGTTCGAAAACTATTTTTTATATACATTTTTTTTGTCTCTTTAAAGGAGATATGAGATTCTAAATAAAATTTTTTATAAGAGTTTCAAAAAAAAATTCTAATTTATAATCATTGTATATAGTTTAATTTTGGTTTTTGTTTGAAATATTTAATTTTAAAGGACTCTAAAATTGTTTTAACGGCAGAGATAGAGACACTCTATGTTGTTTTAAACAGCAGAGATAGAGACACTTTATGGTTTTTTTCACGAGAGAATGGAAAGTTCAAACGCCACCTATTGGAAAATAGATTTTAAGGCAATCCGCAATCAAATCCTATTGAAACCAAACTTTTGGAAGGGACTTGTTGATACAAATGTACAGTTTGGCTACGGGGATGGGGATATGGATGAACTTTGAGATTTGGGTTATGAGGTTTTTTGGTATTGTTGGATTATGGAGGATGGGGTTAATATAGTTCAATAGTTAAAATATTATAAAAGGAAGCCTAAGCTTATGTTAATTTCTTTGGAATAAGTGGGCGCACCACAGATCACACACCAATTTTCTGGAGTTACACTAGAGCGAAGGTCATATAATTTTACAAGAATCGTGCATTAAGAGGTTATAATTATTGTTTAAGAAAATACACCCATATTTGATATTTGATTGTAAAAATCTCCAAAACAATAACATATTTTAAATTTCCTTTGTGTCAAAAGATGAGCCGTATACTTTCGCCAATGGTAACCTGAATTATAAATTTTTTCGAGATAGCATTATTATTTTTTGAGATGTTGTATTTTCGGATATATGATCGTTTGCCCTTGAACCGACCAAAAGCTTCCAGGATCTGAGCCCATGGCTAGGCTAAATCTCGTCCATTTTCAATCCCCGCCGTTCATTTGTTACTAGTAACCTAGAGTATAAATTTAATCAAAATAGCATCATTATTTTTATAGTTATCGTGTTTACGGACGAACGGACACCGCTAAATTGACTCAGATCAGAAGATGACACTGAGCAACTATACTTCTTCATATTCCCGCTTGCTTCCTTTTGCAAGTACCAAAGTTAATATTATACCCCTATACCAATCTATACCCATTTTAGGTGTAGGGTGTAATGATTTGGAAATAGTATACTAAATTAACACTTGCTAAGTTATTAATTAAAAATTTATTTTAGTTATTTGAAAGACGATTTTAAACAACCGATTAATCTTTCTTATGTAATATAAAAATCGTAGGCGTAGGAGTTAAAAAAAAAGTGAGCCCATTTCCTCTTATCAAAGTCTACTATTCAGAAACCTCTTATAAATTTATATCTTAAAATTTATTTATAAATCTTTTAATAAAACTTTGTTCTGGTGTGAAGTTTATAATATAAATATTTTAAGTTTGAATACATTGCAACTAACTTCTGTTAATATTTTCAATATACAAGTAAGTATCCATTAATATTTCACTATTTATACCCGTATGACTATATAGTCCACGTTTGTGACGCAGAGAAGGAGGGGGGTAGATATAGATTCAAGTGTATGGATCGGATCAGAATCGAAAAATAAATCGATTTAGCTATGTATGTCCGTCCGTCCGTCCGTCATCACGATAACTCAAAAAGTAAAAGAGGTAGGATTATGAAATTTTCACAAATTCGTTTTTATGCAAAAAACGGAATCGAGTTTTAAATTCAGCCATTTTGGTCCACGGGTTCGAGTACCTGCCATACAACTTCTAATTTTATATGAGCATTACTCTATACCTATGGAAGCTGCGTGTCTATAATTTTGCCAAAAGTAGTTTAGTATAATGGTCAAAGTTACTGCAAAATTTAGTTGGTCTACTGCAGAGGGTTCGAGTAGCTGCCATACAACCCCTTCTTTTATATGAGCTTTACACTACACCTGATAAAGCTGGGTGTCTGAAATTTTGCAAAAAATAGTTTAGTGTAATGGCCAAAATTACTGCAAAATTTAGTTGGTCTACTGCTGAGGGTTCGAGTAGCTGCCATACAACTCCTTCTTTTATATGAGGATTACACTACACTAAATGAAGCTGGGTGTCTGAAATTTTGCCAAAAACAGTTTAGTGTAATAGCCAAAGTTACTGCAAAATTTGGTTGGTCTACTGCAAAGGGTTCGAGTAGCTGCCATACAACTCCTTCTTTTATATGAGCATTACTCTACACCTAATAAAGCTGAATGTTTGAAATTTTGCCAAAAGTAATTAACCGGATGATATAATGTATATGTTACGGTCATACGGGTATCCCAGAGTTGACACAGTCTACTCTACTGCACTCTTCCTCGTTTTACCCTCTAATTATAAAACGTTCTGTTTTCATTAATCTATTTTTCTTTAAAACATTTTCATGAAACAATAATTACTTAAGGCGGACATTGAAAAATATTTTAAAAACTTAGTGAACCAAAGGAATTCTTTTGTTCCTTAAGTTTTAAGGAAAGGAAAAACCAAACTTTCATTCTAAAAATAAAACAATTTGATGTGTATACATATATACATTTATCTATAAAGCAGATATTCACATTAATTCTTAAACTTTTTACCCAAAAACCTCCAGAACCCCCCATTCCCAAAACAAAAATCTTAAATAATGATGAAAAGCTTCAGCTTTTCTATATGAAAAATTTCTAAAAGTTAACGTCCATTTTAATTTATACGAAATAAAAACCAAATCCTATTTTTTTATTTTTCTTCTTTTTATTTCATTCTTTCCTAACTATTGTAAGAAAGAGAAAGAACGAATATTTTTTTTTTTATTTTAAATTTAACCTAATTTAACAGTTTTTCTTTCAATATTTTTTTTAATATAACAAATAAAAATATAACGGAAAAATAAAACTACCGTTATTCCGTTTATTAAGTGCTGCATGCACCGAATACTATCTCAAAATTCAAAAGAAATTAAAAAAAAACTTGTGGTGGTTCAACAAAAGTTATATATATATATATATATATGTATGTATATATTGTATTTCTGTTTCTTTAGAAATAGACGGATGATAAAAAAAAAACGAAAAAACAAATGAAAGTTAAATTGAACAAACAAAAGAGTTTTTCATTGCATTTTCATGAAATGAAGGAAACCGTTAAATTTTTTTTTGTTTCATTTTTAATTCTTTCATCCTTTTCTTTTAAAAATTTTTTTAACTGTATAACAGCCATATTTTGTTAATGATTTTTTACAGTACAAGACAAAATTTTGAAAACGTTTCTTATTTTACACACAAAATAACATTGTAACTGTATTTTATGATTTAAAATTTGGGGTTCAAAATTAATATTAAATTTTGTGTCCTAAATAATCGTGCTACCACCACAACTACTACACTGTCACTAACAACTTTAAAGTTCTGCAAATCAATGTTTTGAGTTGCAATGACGCCGCAACGGTAAATCGAAAATAATAGTTATAGAGAAACCATTGTGATACGACGGAACCAATCCAGAATACAGAAATATAATTTTGTAAGAAAAACCTTGAAAGCAAATAGCAAAAGTTTTACATATTAATGATACACATTGACGGACCAATGCTTTAAACGTTTTGACATAAGTTTCTCTAACTGTTAAAACAAATTGTTATTAATTGTTATTAAACATCATAATATTAAGTTTACAAATTAAATTCTAGAAATTAATAAGAATTTAACTTTACTAAATGTCTTAAAAATTTAAACTATCACAAATTAAAAATTGTTACCAAAATTTTGTACTTAACTGTATATAAATTTCCGCAAAATGAAATATTAGTGAAATACTCTAATATTTGTTTTAAATTTTCTTAATGTATAACAATATGTTGGATTTATTGTATATAATACAATCTATATATATATATTTGATTATATGTATATTTTATATATTAATAGAAAATATTAAATTAGGACGAAAAGGATTGGTGTATAATTGTGGCGAATTCTTAAAGTTAAAAAAAAAATCCAGAAGTCATTTTAAGAATTATTTAAAACGAAATTATTCAATATAATTTTTAGAACTTTAATATCTATGAAAACGAATATTTTCAAGGGTTAACATAATTAAAATTATTAGTTTTTCGAGGGGTTTAGATATATAATTTACGACTTGACATCTCAAACCACAAAGCGGGCTTCAAAATTTAAGCTTCATGCAAAGACCAAAAGTAACATTAAAGTGAACCATCTGGTATAAACTACAAATAACTTGAAAAACACTGTCTGAAATAAAAAGAATCATATACAGTAAAATTAGATGTAGTGGCGTAGAAGAAGCCTTATATATTTTCTTGATTGTTTGGAGGTGTTAATATTTTTAAATAATTTTAATATCTGCTCCATTAGTTCAATTAATCAAAACTATTCGATAAGATTAATTGAACTAATGATTATAAAAAATCATTTATTTAAGGTTTTTAATATTATTTCTAACCACAATTTTTTAACGCATTTCTCAACTTTTATTTCATAATTTTGAAAGTCGATATAACCCGAATTTAATTGATATATTATAACCCTCAAGTACCCAGTGAGCGTTTCTGTGCCTCTCAGTGCGGGTTTAATTTAAATAGATCCCATTGAAAAAAGTTAACACATGGTGTAAATGTTAATTTAAGAAAGTATTAAAGTATTTTTGTAAAATGATTTTTCTAGGATTTTTCGAACAATTTTTTAAAAAATTTATCAAATTTAACTTGTTTTATGATTAATAATAGATGCACAGAAAGGTTAATTCACTTGAAACATATTATTAATCAGAAACCCTCCATCTGTTCAAACCGTTTTTAATTTAAAGTGAAGTAACGAAAAAACCTATAAAAAACTGTTGTGCCGCAACAGGTTAGCAGAACTGGACAATTATTTTTTTTATATTTTTTTGGCTGAAGTACTGCCTCCACAAAATTAGACTGAATTTTTTTTTAACAAAACATCGTACCGGCTTGGGTTAAGAAATTCTAAATTTGTTAATAGTGTTACCTAAATTCTCAATGAGTATCACGTATATAAAATTTAAAGTCAATCGGTCAAACCGTTTTTATTTTAGAACAAAAAAGTTTGAATACTTGCACCATAGCCCTAATTTAGCAGTTCGATAGAGCAAAATTGTTAGCACCCACTCCATATACCCAAAAACCTCTATATAAAAAATTTTTATGATAATCAGCTGAGCAGTTTAGGAGTCTATTCGCTACAATTAAACAAACAAACAAACTTTCGGTTTTATATATACTCATATAGATAACCAGAACCCAAAGCGCCCCTCCATTAAACAAAATAGACTATTACTGCAACTTACATTAAATCCAGATCAAATAAACTATAAATCTATATTTCTAAATATTTCCCTAAAATATTATCTAAAAAACCAAAAATTCAATCTTTAAATAAGTTTGCTTTGTTGTAAATATTTAAAATACTACTATAATCTAATAATAATTCCATTAACCCAGATCAATGTCCCCATACACAATACAGTAAAATATACCATCTGCAATAAGATAACTAATAATATAAACAAACTGTAATATTTATCAAAACAAATTAAATATAAATTTTGTGTTTTTTAAACCGATTTACGAAAAAACCCCCAATTTCTATTTTGATTATATAAATTATATCATTTTAGAATATAACCAAACTTTAACGAATAAGCCAATATTAAGAAAATTAACAATATTATTATTATATCTATTAAATACTTTTACCTATATTTAAACAACTATTAGAACGTTTTAGTACCTAAATGCAATTCAAATGTATGTGCGAATTAAATGTTTTGATAATGCTCTCAAATTACCCAAAATATTAAACAAAATATTTCCTAATCCTAAAGATAGAATAATAATATATAATTAGCAACAAAATAATGATTGTTGTAATCCATAAATGTTACATTTGGGAACAACAAAATATTTTTAAAATAAAATTTTGCAGAATAATAATTTTTCCCATATAAAACTGTACCATTGTTCTGATCTGTTCTAATACAGATACTCTCAATATTCATAATTTAATTTTATTATAAAATTTTTTTCTAACTGCATTTTTTGTTTTTTTTTTTCATATTTATAGGAGGCTTAGGACCTGGTAGTACAAGCAGTAGCAGTAGTTCAGCAGCATTAACATCAACTGGATTAAAATCACAACAACAACAACAACAAACAATAATTCCAACACCAACACCACGTTTTCTATCACGAGGTCATACATATCGAGCAATTGTTGGTGAAACTTTAACACTGCCATGTCAAGTTGAGAATTTGGGTAAGTTCAAGTTTTTATATGTATTTTTGGTTTTTCTGTTTTATTTTTTAAAATACACAATAATAAATATAATTATAAAAGTACATAATAATATATATTAAGTGTATATATATATGTACCTATATATTTTATATAAATACATAACAACAGAAATGCATTATGCTGCAATATAATGAAAAACAGATTCAAATTCTATTCACACATAATCAACCAAATACAAACAAATAAAAAATTTATTTTAAAATTAGATTACGTATATTTTGTAGAAATTTTATTGAAAATGACAAAATTTATGGTGACCAGATTAATTGTTATTTAAATGAAGTACAAATTTATAAAACAAAGGGTTTGGAGTTGAATCAATGAGCGGTATTATTTAAAATATTAGTATAGCTGATAAGTTTTAGCATGTCTGAAGCTCTTTAATACTTTATTTTTTTAAAACTGCAAAGAATAGTGATACCATTATAACATGCAGCCATGAAAGACCAATTTTAAAAAATGATTGGTAGAGTTGTAAAAGAATGATTTTAAATGTGAAATTTATTAAATTTTTGACTCAAATTTTGAGATTGCTCTCACTACGATCGCTCGTATGTTCAATAGATTCAAGAGTTGAGTGGATTCATACTTAAGCTACAGATACAAATTTTCAGCGGTTTTGAGTAATGAGTCAATTTGAAATATGAGCAATGAGTTGGTTTGCAAATTTTTAAATACTCTCTACACAATTTTAAGATAAATCTCTATAATTAAACTTTAATGAATTTAATTAAGTGTATATTAAATGTAGTTAATTACGGTAATGTATATAATTACTAATTACGGTGACTAAAGGTTCAGTATAGATTAAACGAGGAAGAGTGTAGTAGAGTAGACTGTGTCAACTCTGGGATACCCGTATGACCGTAACATATATATTATATCATCCGGTTAATTACTTTTGGCAAAATTTCAAACAAACTTTCTTAAGTTTAGTGGAATACTCATATAAAAAAAGAAGTTGTATAGCAGCTACCCGAACCCATGGACCAAAATGGCTGGATTTAAATAGCGATGACGGCTATTGCAAAAAAATGAATTTGCGAAAATTTCAAGATTCTAGCTCCTTTAGTTTTTGAGTTATCGTGCGGACGGACGGACAGACGGACGGGCGGACAGACGGACGGACGGACATACATAGCTAAATCGATTTATTTTTCGATTCTGATCCGATCCATACACTTGAGTCTATATCTACCCCCCCTCCTTCTTTGCGTCACAAACGTAATGGCAAATTTATTATACCCTTTGACTATATAGTCATACGGGTATAAAAATAAGGTAAACTTAAACTTAAGCGTTACAATTAATTCACAGGATATAATGAGTATCTAATGAGTAAATTTAAAAATTGAGCAATGTGTGAATGAGTTGATCTGAAATTTTTATTAACCTGCATTTTCAATTTGTATGGAAGAACAAATACTCTGAGTGTTAATCATATAAAGCATTTTTTCAGATCGTATACAAAACTGAGTTATAAATAATTTTTTGTCCAGTATTTCTAATTCATAGTACATAATTTTTTCACTCATTCCATCGTTTAAAGACATTATTTTTCTGTCGAAATTTCTAGATCGGGTTTTGAGGGGATTTCAATAATTTTCAAGGAATGATTTAGAAATTCAGCTGTACCAATATTTTAACATAATTTACAGTTATAAGTTTTAAAAGATTAATCAATTTTGATTAAAGAATTGTTATCTATTAAAAATGAATTGATAATGGTCACCTTAAAAAAATAAAACACTTAAAACTAAAAAAAAAGACATGTATGGTTTACCATTTAAGTGGACAACAACCCAAAATTATAAATAAAAACGGCATATAAAAAAAACAACACTAAAAATTACAAGATAAATACAATTTTCCAATGAGAAAATTTTTTGGTGGAAAACAAATTCAACAAAATTTTCCAACCATTTTTTTAAATTTGTTATTATTTTTCATGATGAAAAATTACAAAAAGTTTTTTGAGTTATAAAATGTAGATCCTTTAGCTACATACCAAAACTATATTCCATTTTTTGTTAACAATATTGTATTATTATATGTCTATATATCTATCTCACTCTATTGGTTTTTTTATCTATGTTTATTTTATTATAGAATAAAAATTTAGGTCAAATCAGTTATTGAATAACAATATTATTTAGTGTATAATAAAAAAAAAATAGTGGTTTTGTGCACTTACAAAACATGTACACCAACACACACACATACACAAGTTTGTTGTATTATTATGCAGATATATACTTACTTGTATAATAATAATGTAATCTTTTTTTGTATATAATATATATATATATAAAATCAAGTGAACTGTTATGCACGAGTAAATTATAATTTTGATGAAATTTAGGTGAAAAACTATTGAAAATCTGTTCTCTTTTATTTTTGGTTTTATTTTTTTTTTGTTGTTTTTTTCTTGTTTTTGTGGTGGAAAAAGTTGTTCATTGAATTTAAAATTTCAATTAATTTAATTTTGTTAAGATAAAATTGAAATTACATACATATAAGGGTAGTGGTATATATATAAGAGTTGCATTTACATAATTTATTTATTATCTAATTGTTAGAAAATTTTGAATTAAATTTCTTGAAAATCAGCGGTATTTAAGTCAATAGTTGTGAAAAGAAATTATTGTTTTAAAATATTTACAAGAGGGTTGGAGTATCTGATATAGAGTATTATAGATACATAAAGAGTTGAATTATTTTTGGATTTTTGGTTAAAAAGAAAAGGAAAGAAATAAAATTTTTTTTTAATATAAAGTTTATGTTTAGAAGAAGAGTTTTCAAGTTGTTTTAAAAGAACACTTCCTTACATCTTTTTCCGCGTTGAGTATATTTTAATTCCGAAAGATAAAATTCGTGATTCAAATTGTTTAACCAATATTTAAAATTTTTTAAATTAAATCCCGGACACCGAATTTTGTGTATGCATTACCACGCCAATTAATCCCTTACTTTAGAAACAAAATGGAAACAGAACAGAAACCCATTTCTGGCAAACTTGAAATTTTCATCAATATTAATTTCAAAAATACGCTTGTTAGATATTGGGAGGTGCGTAGACGGTAACTGAACCATCACTCAAATTGATTCCAAATTTCAGGAACATAAGAGAAATAAAGGAATAAACACTCTTGTACCTAATTTGAAGCTTCTATCTCTATTGGTTTCGAAGATATGCTCGTTTGGACTTTATTAGATTCAAAGGTTCCAGGATCCGAACCCATATTCCGATTTCACCCATTTGCAATGAAAGCTGTACTTGTATCATAAATTACCTACAGTATAAATTTCATCAAGATAGCATAATTATTTTATAAGTCGTCGAGCTTACTAAAGAACGGTGGAATATGGCTAAATCGAATCAGAAGGTCACCCTGTAAAAACAATTATATATACAATTTTCTTTTTATAGCTTTCTTCCACACCATATAATAATAATGGGTAGGTAATGAAAATTGATCCAGTTGATATCCAATATAGGAAATATTAAAGTTAGGGTTGCCTGGGTGCTGAGTTGAAGCTCTGTGTACCTAGGAATTCAATAATTCTTTAGTGATTAAATGAAAAGAAATCTACGGAATCAGTATATGGTTCCTAAATGCAACTAAAAGGATTTTGAATAATACTAAAATATATACCTTACCATTAACCTTGTAATCCCCAAAGGGTTAAACTATTCTCTTGTTTATTTTCAATATTTTCAATTTAACCTAATTTCTTTAAAAATCAATTTTAAATATAATCACTTTAAAAAACCAGCTCTACTTAATTTTGACATTGTTGTATTTCCCCGCAATTCATTTTAAAAACTTCCTTATATTTAAATTTTTCAAATTCCACCATTTAAAAAACTAGAACACATGCAAATTATATTTAAATATTACATAATATTGTTTCAACAGAATTTATTTTATCAAAAAGCTAAAAAATTTACCAAAATTTTCAATTTGCAACAAAATAACTGTAATAAAGAAAAAAAAAAACGCTCCAACAAATGGACGAGAAAAAATGAAAAATTGTTACAAAATTGCATATAATTTGCGCAAATAATTTTTCCGTGACAGTTCTAATTATTTTTAATGTAATAATATAATTCATATACACATACGTTTTCACATAGTATAATCCAAGCGGAGCTGTGAAAAAAGTCCTACGCAATATAGCCTCTGGGGTTTTATTTTTCAGTGGTGAATAGGAAAAAAGGACTGTTATAAAAGGACTAAAGGGCGTTTTATTTCATTTTTGATAAGAATAAGACTGAGGGGTGCCATTTATTTCTCGGGCCTTTTATTTCAAAGAGAATTAACACCCTAGGGATTATTTCTTAAAAAATTGGTGTACTTTCACATTTAATTAGAAAATATCACTTCGGAGTCGTATATCTTTTTGTATATTAATGATTTTAAATTAGGGAGAGTTGCAGATTTGTATTCGAAATTAGGGTCTCCCTCTTTCTAGAATATTTAGTGTAATGAGTTTCTGAATTAAGGGAATCTATAAACATCAATTCATACGGGAATATGTACCCTATTTTTGAAGCTAACTCTGAGATACCTTTAAAATATCATTTATATAAAAGAATTAACATGCCGAGGCTTCACTTCACAAAAGGTCGAAAATAAAATTAGGATAGAAATAACATCCCAGGACTTCATCTCACAAAAAGTCCTAATTTAAAATAAAGCAGAAATAACACATTTAACTGAGAAATAACACATTTAACTGAGAAATAACACCCCAAAATATGAGAAATAAAATCGCCCGAGAGCTTTAATTCGTAGGGTCCTATTTCACCACTCCATCTAAACAATTCCTCAAAAAATATTTACATAATAAAAATTTTTGACAGTAAAAACTAAAAAAAAAGTAATGGAAGAGGAAAGAAAGAGACGGTAAATAAACACATGGAAAAAGGAACAAAAAATAGAAAAGGATAAAAAATGAGAGACAGAAAAAAATAAATTGTAAACAGTGAAAATCTGCTGGTCATTTTATTTTTGCGCCTTTGTTTTGTAGGACCTTAAAACTTATACACATGTACATGTATGTATGTATGTATGTATGTATGGATGTACAATAAAAAACAAACCATCATATCCAATGATGATAAGGGTCAGGTTTTTTTTTTATTTTGTTTTTTTTTTATTATTACTTGAATAATTTAATTGTACACGTTTCTCTAATAGTATTAACACAATATTTACAAGTATATTTGTATATATGTATATGTATATTTAATAATTTGTTATATACATAATAAATTAAAACTAAAACTGTGATGATGGAAAGTTTGTTTCTTTGAATTGTTTTTTTTTTTGTTCACTTTTTATGTCAGAAATAATATTTTGTGTATGTTATTATTACAGTTTATGTCATGAAAGTTTTGTTTTTGTTTTATAAAAAAAATTTTGTTTTTTTTTTGGGAAATTTTTGAATATTTTTTTTTTTACCACAAAATAAAAAGAAAGCATTGTGTGACGTGTTACACTTGAATAATCAAGTGATTGACAGTAAAATTTCATATTAGTGAAAGTATTTTAGTAGGAAATATGTATGACGTATTATTTGAATTTACTGTTATTATATAAATGAAGTTTTCCGAAAATGTTTGAAGCTGAACATAATTCGAGGTATATTTAAATTCGAGGTTTTAGAAGTTCTGCGTTAGAAGTTTTTTGATTTGAAAAGCACTTTTTATCTTAAGTCAATATAATCACTTTAAGTTAGGACATTGGAAAATTAAAGCCCGAGACTTGGGTAAATTTGAAAAAGTTTGATGATACTTAAACAACTTATTTCTTTTCTTTGTCATCTCTACTTTTCAGGTATTTTTTCTACTAATCTGAAAGGGTGTCTTAGTGAGTAGAATCTTTTTCTTAAAACTAAGATCAGACTTTCGAGTGCTTTAAAGACCCTCCATATTATATTATGTATAAAGTACCCAAATGTGACATCTCTGATATAGAACATATTTTATGAATTTATTTATTTTGAATTTCTGAATAACTTGATGGCTTTTTTTTTTAAATTTACAATGCCTGTAGTTCTTAATATATCACACGACAATTGATTCTATTGATTATGTAATCGACACTAAGATTTTTTTCTCCATGTGTATAAATTGTTACATTCACATTTGTACAGATCAGTTTTAGATCAATATAAAATTACAACTTCACAGCCCTTAGTATAAAATCTAATTAAAGAATCTGTACTTTAAATAGTTTCAGACTCGTCTGAATCGCCTGACCTTTTTTAATGACATGGCTTCGTCTAAATTATCTGGCCTTATTAAAATCGCCTGACCCCATCTAAACCATCTGGCCTCATCTAAATCGCTTGACCTCATCCAAAACATCTGCTCTCTTCTAAATCACCTGGCCTCATCTAAATAGCTTGGCCTCATCAAAATCTTCTGGCCACATCAAAACCACTTGACTTCGTCTAAATCATCTGGCCTCTTCTAAATCACCTGGCCTCATCCAACTTTCGTCTAAGTCGCCTGGCCTCGCTACTATAAAAGATTTCAAATTTACTATCTGTTAAACTTCGCTAGTTGTACACCTTGTACAAGTACAACTAAAATTATTATTAAACTTGTTGTATAATACACTCATATCCTATGCAAACACATGGCACAGTTTTTTCTATTTTTTATACATTTCTGTAACTGACATGCAATGCTTAGTATAATTTATTGGCTATGCCTTGCTTAAAAAAAAAAACTCTAGAACTAATATAGGCTGAAAAAAAAAATAAGAAAAATGGCATGCTGAAAATAATTTTCATGGAATTTCCATTACAAATTTTCTTTTTTTCAGTTTTCAGTAAAAGTTGTAACAAAATTTCTTCAAAAATAAAAAAAGACCTCAAATAAGAAAAGTAGGATTTGGGTTATTTTGAACAGAACTGGAGAGGGAGGAATGGAACAAAAACCAATGTTCAAAGTAAAAAAACTAAAAAAAACTAATACTTGTTCTTTTTAGACTTTAACTACATCTGTAATTATTTATAGTTTCATTGCAATTGTATTTCAGTTGTTTTTCCTCTACTTTTACTTTTGTAATCAAAATCAAAAAGTCAAAATAAACTTTAGTTTTGTTGTTCTCTACTACATTTGTAGATCCTATGATAGCCATACATATATACTCCTGTATATATATTTCATGATTTGATTTTTCTTTTTTAAAAAGAAAAACTTATTTTAAAACTATAAAGAAAAACTTTTTTTATAATCAGTATGAAAAAATCAGATCAATTTCAAATCTAAACAAATTAATCAGTAATTAACTTGTCAAATCAATGCTTCAAAGTTACAAAAAGGAAAGGAATAGGAAAATCAGTTCCAAAAATTAGGGTAAATAATTTTTTTTTAATTTGTGAGTTCCAAAATAATTTCTAAAAATAATTAAATATACAGTTAGCCTTGATTTTATTTCATTGTATACAATTGTAAATTTTGGTTTATAGTTTTTAGAAGAGGATCAATTATTGGACTTCAAGGTTTATATTGCCAAAAAATTGGTAAAAAAAAGGAAAATGGGACATGGAAGTTGGTTTAAATTTTAAAAATAATATGAAATGTATTTTTTTGGGATTAGTTGATTTCTGCTATGATTTAATGTTTGCAAAGTGCTATATTCTAAAAGAACTGCAGTTTGTCAACATATCATAACACTAATCACTCGACTTTGACGCCAATACTGATATCGTTTGAAAAATAATACTTAGATCAACAACCGTCTTAATGACTCTGAGTTGTTAATACATTTAGTGTTCAACTAAGACAGGAGTTGAATTCAACCTAATATAAGTGATAGGAGTTGCGTTCAATATAATATGAGGCAAATAGAATCGGATCAATGTCTTCAATACTTTGTATTTAGATTTACACTTCATGCAGCTGATCCACCAATAATTTAGAATCAAAAATTCTGATGGTGATTTTATTTTTATCATTTTGATAATTATCATCTTTCACTATTATTATTTGATCATTTAAATGAAAAAAGGAGTTATTCTGAATAACTCAACTGATTGTTAAATTCGAACGTCTGACGCCCAATAAAAGTAATCTAATTTTGAAAATGTATGTATGTTATTTCATATGACAAAAGATTGGTTGAATTCTGTTAAATTATTTTAAAAACGCTACTGAAAGTTCGGTCTTCTATTTAAATATAGATAGCCATTTATTAAAGTTAAAATACAAAATATTCGATACATTTTTTTTCTTTACTTCCCTAATGAGGCCTTTGAAGCACCATATGTCATATAGAGTTATTTACTCTTTCTACCGATTAAGAATTAATTTATTTCATTTGAAACATTGGACTAAGTTGATTACAAGATATCAGGGCCACAGAACATTTAGGTAGTTTTGATTTGTATACAATTGCAGTTCAAAAAAAGATTATTTTAAAAAATGCAACATATTTAAGGTACATATTCAGAAATAATAACCTCAATATCGACTGTTGATTTTCGTACTGCGTGTAAATTTCAACACCTAAACAAAGTATCGAACTTTATTTACTCGTTTTTCCAAAATAATAACAACACTTTAATTTACTTCGCATAATAAATGAATCCTCCTAAAATACTATTAGAACAAGCCACAAAATATATCTCGCAAGTACTTTTTCTACCGCAAGTGCACAGTCTACCTTCATTAGTATTAAAAAAAGTTCATTAATCCTGCTAATTCAGATTAAGTTGAAATATCAAAACTTTAATTTACTTTACTAAATAAATGAACCCTAAATTAGTAATAAAAGAAGCCTCGAAATATTTTTCGTGAGTGCTTCTTCAATACCAAATATCCCAAGCTGCAAGAGACATTAGCAAAAAACAGTCTACCTTCATTAGTATAAAAAAGTTCATTAGATTTATTGGCCAATGCACTAATGCTGCTAATTTAGATGAAGTTGAAATATCAAAACTTTAATTTACTTTACTAAATAAATGAATCTTAAATTACTAATTGGGCAAGCCCTTCAATATATTTCGCAAGTGCTTCTTCAAAATCTAATGCCCCAAAAGCTTCAAGGAACATTAACAAAAAATTGTATATCTAAATTAGTATAAAAAAAAGTTAATTAGATTTATTTGTCAATGTACTAATGCTGCCTAACCCAGATTAGGTTGAAATTTCTTCCTATACAAGAGCAAATAATAGGGGTGGTATTAATTATTTTGATTCAATTTCATGCAGTCCTTATATTCCCCATCTAAAATAAAATATTTATTCAAAGTTGATTTGCAATAGACGTGCAGGTACTTACGAACTAAAATTAGTTGGAATATAATTTTTGAAAAGAACCAACTCCTTTTTACCTATACAAAAAACGTCGTTTATTTTTTTCAAGTACCTACACTTTTTTTTTTTTGTTATTTCCGGAAATTTTATGAAAGATTAACGTGACCATATTAATTATATTTCGACATATTCATACATACATATAAATTAACCTAAAAGCATACGTATTATATAAATCGGTATTAAATAATAATAATAATTTATATTTTTCATAAATTAGTTTGAAAATTTTCGAAAAATTTGGTTATGGAATTTTTTTTACATGGAAAATATAATTAATTTGACATTTATATGCTTATAACTTATAATACTTTTACGAATTATATACCTATATACATATGTATACATATACCTGAAAATATATCTATACCAATTTAGCTACTTATGGTTTTATAATAATATATGTATATGGTATAATACAATATGTTAACAATGTAACGGTATATAAATAATTAACCAAAAATTTATTAGCGTGTTATTATAATTACATACTTTTATTGTTAATCTATGTAAGTGTTTGTTTATTAAATGTATATATATATATATATATATATATATATATATATATATATATATACATAATATATATATACCAAAAAACTTATTTTGTAAATCTTGATATGAAAATTATTATCGTCTCAGGTGATATAAATACAATATTGTTTTTTTCTTTCTTACTTTTTCTTAACTGTAAATAACAGTACCGTTACACCTACCACTAATATGAAAAATTAATAATAGTTGTTTAAAATAGTTAAATAAATATCAAGATTATAATAATTGTTATTTTATGTATATATTATGTATGCGTATACATAATAATAATAATAATAATTATTATCGTTTTATTTTATTTCTTTAGATAACGGTAAATATTCAAAATTGAAATAATAACAATTATAATAGTTTTGTAATAACTGTAATTTATTATTTTTTGATATAACATTAATTTTTGAATTAAAATAAAATTATAGGTATATATTGTATAAATGTATATTTTGTTTATAGGTATTGTTTTAGGAATACAAAAAAAAAAACAAAAACAAAGAAGAAAAAAAATAAATAATAATTTTAATAGCGAATAAGATAAATTACGTGAAAATTAAATAAAAAACAAAAAAAATAAGAAAGAAAGAGAAAGATATAATTAAAATAATTTTTTTTTTAATATTTGATTTATTATAAAGTCAAACTGTCATCATTTATTGTTATAATAGGTGCTAAATTTAACATTTTGGTCAGATCAATGACATTTTATATACCGTTATTAAAAAGAAAATAAAAATAAGTTTTATTTAAACTTTAAAACATATATATATATATATATATAATATATATATAATATAATATGTTACATACATTTTGACATTTGTCGTCCTTATTAATCTGAAATATGATTGATTATTTAATTGATTTTTGAATTAATTCTTCAATTTTATGATTTGACAGCTTGAAATGTTTTGGTTCAGCCCTTTGTCTGATTTTTCGTTTAAATTTGGCACAAATATGTTTAGTCATGGAAAAGCAAGTTAGAGAAAAACGAAGTCCCGCTGTGCTGTTGGTAACGTTATTCAATGGAACGATGTACATTAAAAGTTCCTCTAAATTCAACATTATACTTTAATTTTAGCAATTCATATAGGGCCTAACAGTTTTTAACCGTAGGGACCCAAAGTTCCGGGTTTAAAATTCGCCGGTTAACTTTCTGTTCACTAATCGTTGTTATAAATCTTCGTTAACATTTGGCTTATTTTCAAAAGTCTCTAGAAGACGTACTCGTACCATAATAAGGGATAAAGGTACGAGCTCTGAATTTCAAAAAAATTTATTCCCTAAAGGACTTTGGTTCCTTTTGTTTGTTAATCCTAATTCTAAAAACCAAACAATACATAATATGTATTTAGGGTTCATACCAAGTTTGGTTTTAAAAAACGAGGAGTGGCATTAGTTGGTTAAAGTCCAACACTCCCCAGGTGAACCCCGCACAGTGATTCTGGGCGGCTTTCGATGCTTTCCATCAATTTTCGCAAAAAAAAAAAATATTATCAAATACCTTAAGATTAAAGAGAGATTATAATAAGAATCTACAATAACTTTTCAAATTATAAAAAATCTGCATAAACTTTTACTTTCAGTTTTATTTTTTACTTTATGAACTGCATTTTCTTTGATGGGTCACAATGTGAAGATATTGTATATTCAAATTAAACTTAATTAATTACATTGTTTATTTTACACATTTGAAACCACTATAGGAATCTTTTCAAAAAAAATATAAATGAAGAATAAAAAAAATAATTAATATGTAATTATAAATTATTCGATTTATCGATTAATTGAACAATTATTTTAAAAAAAATGCATTCGAGTATTTAATAATACATATTATGTTGCATCAGATTGATTACTCATTTAAATGCAAATTTAAAATCATCTGACATAAATGTCGTACAGGTTATAAAAATTTTCATTCTACTTAAAGTTCGAAGCTTTACTTCCTATTTCTTGAGTAGATCGATAGTTTTGAAATTAATCCAAAAAACAAAATATTCAATTAATCCCTTGGTACTTTCAGACTTTTCTTCACTACACTAACATTCCTCGTAAATTCCTCGGTTTAAGAAACTGCCCATGCAGCTCAATGGAGAAATATGATAGGGGGCAATGGTACGAGTTCTGAATTTAAAAAAATGAAATACAATTTTAAACAAACTCACATCTCAAAAACATTATTATATGATTTTTAATGAGTGTTAGTGGAATTGGGCCCAGATCATTTAGATCACTTACTCATATCCTTTTGTATAATGAAAAGAGAAATATGACAGGCCAGGAATATTCCAATTTCTAAATGTTTTGTTTTCATTTCGAACATAATTAAAAGTTTCAAAATCGGATCTGATCGAATCTTGTAATATTAAAATTGACATTGAACTATTAAGTGTTACAAATTAAATTATAATAATTTTCGAAGTATCAATCAATTACAATTAACACAATATGTATTTAATAAATGAATTAAAATTATATTTCAATTAAATTTAAGTATATTCACGTATATATTAATCGTATTATAGTAACACTTGTAGATAACCTTATCAAAAAAAAGGAAACATGATAATATTTATACAAACTATTAACTTTTAAATATTGTATTTCACCTTCATTTGTAATTATAAAACCTTAATAATTACTTTTTTTTTTAAAAATCATATTTTGCATAATATGTTTTTCATTTCATGCTTTCTACTAATGAAAACTTCGGATAAAAAAACTCTTGTTCTTTTTAAAATGTTTTAATAATGGTTCGATAAGCTTATATTAATAGTGTTGATTTCATAATATTATAATTTATGTATTAAAAAAAAAATAGCACAGAATTTATTTATGAGTTGAATAAAAAAAACGAGAAACGATTTTATAATAGCCTATTCATAATATATACATATAATATTATTAACTACATACTTGTATATGAAAGGAAAATTGGTGCAGGGTCAAAACTCCCAGGGTCATAGCTCCTTAAGGGACTTATAACTCATTTAGTGGGAAATAAGTCCCTTAGGTACTTTAGGATCATTTTAAAATATTTACGTGGGACATAAGTCCCTTGACAAATGTGTCATAACTTCCTTTTGAAATTAATTAAGTGAGAAATAACTCCCTTTCCTAATTTTTAATGGCAGTTAAAACATCATGTAACTAAAATTTTGTGAATGAGCGTTTATATATAAATACTAATATATTTAAGTCGAAATTTATTTTGAAATATTTTCCGAAAGTCCTTTCCGATCATTATGTATAATATAAAAAATATAAGTAAGATATTAGATGTAAAACAAAACGTTTTTATATATTTCTCATCCTTGATTCTAAAAAACACATGAGAAGATGAGGGATGGATGAGAAGAAGAGGGAGAGTTGAGAGCGGGATGAAGGAGAGATGAAGGAAACTTTGAAATTACTTTGATTACATTGCTTGATTTATTTGCTTAAGCAAACCAAGCAATGCATTAATGCGTACATTAGGTATTAGCCCTTATTTCAGGTTTTCACTGATAATAATTAAGACTTACTACACAAATGTTCCAGAGAAGCTTTGTCTTCTTAATTTTTATTTTTAAAATGTTTTACTATTTATTTAAATTTTCCAGAAAATCATCTGTGATTTTTAAAACTGAAATGAACTAATTCATAAACTAATAAATAAATTTAATTTCATTAAAAATTTTTTGTTATTTTTTTATTAAAAATAAATAAAATATTTTTTGACCTGCTTATGACAATTTTGGACATTTTATTTTATAAAATAAAACACATTCAGCAAAACATTAATATTTAATTTTTTTATAATTGAACACATTCAACAAAACACATTTGATTGCGTTTGTTACACCTCATTCTAGACATAAATAATATAAGGACGCATATATTCGTACCACTCACTTATATTATACAGGGTGTCCGGGACTCAAGTACGCGCACTACACTCAGTGATTGGGGGCATTAAAACAAACAAAAAATTGTGCTGGAGGGAGGGGGTCTATTGTGGACTCTTTTCGAGATATGAGGGATTAAAGATTTAAGGAGACTTTTCATAAAAAAATCAATAACTTTTGAACAGCTTACTGTAGAGAGATAAAAAAAAATCCATTTTGTAGAGTAAGTTGTCAACAGTTACAAAGATATGAAGGTTCAAAATGATTTAAAATTTCTTATAAAATATTAATGAAAAAATAAATAGATAAAAAAAAATTTCATAATTTTTCTGTTTGAAATGATTGAAAATAACACACTTTTCTATTCTTCATACCAAAAATGGTTAGAGATAGAGAAAAAGTTATTTTGTACTAATTATAGGGCCTGAAAAGATGTCTTGAAATATGCTATAAAAAGTACCCCAAATACAGTGTGCTTCCAAAGAAAATAGATATTATTTTTTCATTTTAAATCATTTTGAACCTTCATAACTTTGTTACTGTTGGGTATATGGGGATCATTATATCACAAAAATTAAAGCTGACAACTTACTCTACAAAATGGATTTTTTTTTATCTCTCTACAGTAAGTTGTTCAAAAGTTATTGATTTTTTTATGAAAAGTTTCCTTAAATCTTTAATCTCTCATATCTCGCAAAGGGTCCACAATAGACCCCCCCCCCCCCCCTCCAGTACAATTTTTTGTTTGTTTTAATGCCCCCAATCACTGAGTGTAGTGCGCGTACTTGAGTCCCGGACACCCTCAATAGGTACATATTTTTTAATATAATAGCATATTTCTTTAATAAAACAAATTCTTATTTTCCATTTATATATATGTATTTGTTTTTACCAAATTCTTTTCAATTTATATAATTACAATTCATACTAGTTTTTATATTACTAATAACCATTCAGCTGAGAAATGAATAAGAAAGTTATGACCCAACTTTCTGAGTCAAAACCTTAAAATCAAAACTCTTACTATGAGTCTTAAGTGCCTTAGGGAATTATGCTTCATTCAGGAATTACGGCTCATTTAGTCTCACTTCTAAATCTCTAAGGGAATTATAAACCTGGGAGTTATGATCCTGCACCAGAAAAATCATATTAAAACCCATAATAGAAATGCAGAACCTTATATACCTATATGTTATTTAAAAACATATTTAATTCATAATTCATTTTTGCACAATTTATTATAACAACATTTTACAAAAAAACAAAAATAAATAAAAACCGTAGATATAATACTATAAATAATATTGTTAATATTAAATAATATTTGCATAAAGTAATTAAAAATAATGTTTTTGCTTTCATTAATGAATTTTTTTTTTTTAACTCACTTTCATTGAATATTATTTAATCGTACTAAAAAATTAATTAAAAAACCAAACAATTTAAACATGGATTTTGTGTGAATATAAAAAAAAAAACGATAAATTGAAGAGTCCAAGAGAAAGAGTTATTGGAAAAAACTTATATTGGAAAATTGAATATTATATGCATGTGAAAGTGAATAATATAAGTATATTGGATAAAGTATGAATAAAATTTTAATAATTTATCTATTTTGTTTTTCATGAAAACCATGAAAAAATCCTGTATTAATTCTGGTTAAAAGTCTCTAATTTTGAATAAGTCTCTATTGATGTTTCATTGAGATGATGCAGGAATATTTATGGATTATGAAAAAATATTATTTTGAAAAATATAAAATAATATGAAAGAATATTTATATTTCAACATAGAGCAACATACATACTGCCTTTCTAAGAAAGAAAGTCGTTTCTACATTTTCTTGGTTTTAGGTAATTTAACTTTTAGTGTTTTATATTCGCGCATCTCTATGTTGAATTATTTTTGAATTTTTAAAAAACAAATATGTGGAATATAGAAAAATAATTTTCTTGAACTTACTTGAGATAATATAGTATTAGACGTTCATAGTTAATTTGAACATACGACTTTTTTGCTTAGCAATACTAGATTTATTAAGTTATTAGAGCTTAGACATAGATGCGTCTTAGAGGTAGATGCGACATATAAGTTATTAGTTTTAAATGAATTTGCAACGAGATAAGTGACATTTTTTCTTAGTACAAAGTTGTGAGGAATTTATCTGATGTCAAATATTCCATTATTTCGAAAGTTCCCTTTTGGCGCTTACAACTATTTTTCTTAGCAAGGCAGCATAGATAGCTATTGATTTAATGTTTCAATTTTCAAATATTTTCTTTATAAATGATAACTTTCACAGTTAGATCCTAAGTTTTACAACTGTAGTGTAGCCCAGAATTTGATCTTAAATCTTAAGGTAATTTTAAGGTTGTTTTTGAAAAATCTTTAAAATAATAAAATCAAATTCATCAAGAGGCTTTTTTTCCTAATAGAAGGAATTTCTTATTGTTTTAGAGCCAAAAAAATATCTATGGTTAATGGGCCAATTTACATAATTTATGAAATACAAGAACAATATGTGTTAGAATCTTCCGTCAAATATAAAAATCTGAGAATAGTTTTGTGTAAATCTGCAATTTGCAGTACATCTTTAATAATATTATATATTCCATTTTGATTTCAGCTGAAAAATAACTAACGGTATTTCCTTTAATCAAGCCAAACGTGTTAAATGCTTTAATTCATCTCTCTCTCACAAAAATGTATAACAATTATTTGAAAATGACAAAATATTAAAAATTTTGTCTCAGTACAGTTCTCACAGCAGCAATTTGGGGAGACAGGAGTCTAAAACAATTAGTTTTACTTTTTTAATAAATCGTTATAATAACCAACTACAGATTTATAAAGTTTGAGGGAATTCTTGTAAATTATTTTAAATTTAACTTAGAATTAAAATAATAAATGTATATATTTTAACTAGAATTCCATTAATAATTTTTATTTAACTAGAATTAATTTTTGATTTTTAGAATAAAATTTCTTAGAATTTAAAGTTTTAAACTTTCTTCATCAAATCAAAAATTTCGTGTTCCTGTTAATACGAAATATTTTAAAAATAAAAATTTTCTCCACCCTATTAATTCAAATAAATTTAAAGTATCATTATTATAATAGAAAAAAATAAGGAAATTAAAAAATTTATTCAACAGCATCTCATTTCATAATTATACACGCTTCAAAAAATTTCTTTAGTTTTATCACATTTTCCTGGAAAACTAAATTTTCCAATTAAAAATTTTTAATTAAACACCGTATTTTCAGTGTTCTCTAAAATAAATTTCCTAGAATTTAAAATTAGAGAAATTGAAATAGAAAATGATAAAAATAGAAAATATTTTATTGGTTCCTAAGACAAATTTTCTACTCTTTACTTTTCTGTTCTTAAAACAATTTTTTAATTTTAAATTTAAATTTTTGTGAATAAAAGTCTTTTCTTATTAAATTCCTATTTTGAAATTTTCAAGTTCACGTTGTAAATTTGGCAACAATCCATCAAATGTCAATCAATCAAATAAGTCTATCATGATATTAAATTTAAATTGAATTAAAGGAAGAATCGAAAGGAAAATAAAATCTAAGTGAGAAAATTAAGAATTTCACTTAATTTATTTGTGAAAAAATAAAAGAATGAAGATCTTTCTACTCTTTCAATGCCACTGTGTTCATAGAATACGTAATATTCATTTTAAAATACCTATTATTTATAATATTTTTAAATTATAAAGCATTCATAAAGTCTTTAATATTGAAAGTATGTCTCAGAGAGCCTTGATCACTGCTGAAGCTTTTGGTTTAATGAGTTACAGCAATATATCGTTTTTTACTGACTGACTAAATCAAAACAGCTGATGCGCATAGGACTCAGGCAGCAGATGAGCCATTTGAAAGGAAAGTTCATAAGAATTCGATCTAAGTCCTGAATTTTATTTATTATTTCAATCCTTTGGATTTAAAATCCTTTTCTAGGTTTTTAAATAACCTTTTGTCAGATTTCCTAATTTATTTTAAAGTTAGTTTCATCGGAGATAGCATTATTTGTAAGCACCAAAAAGGCTAAATATGTGTCTAACTTTTCCATCTAATCCTTAAGACAAATAACATTTAGTCAAAGGGTCTCGGGTTCAAACTCAGGTCAGATAATACCTAATAAAATAATATAATCTATAATTTATATCATAATATAAAATATGTACTTGCCCCACATAAGTGGAAAGTATAATAACTAATTTATCAAAATGTATGTGTGATAAATAAATTAAATTCCCCGAACTCATTTATTAAAAACAAGTTTTTAAAACTTTATACACCCCCATAATCTACTGATCCCCCATTATCTTAAAATCCACCCAGACAATACAAATATTTCTATTAAAATTCACCTCCACTAAAAATATACGACTTCCTATAAACGTATATGAATACCATTATAAATTGTACGCGAAATTAATTAAAATCATTAAGGTAACAGTTAAGAAAAAAAGTACCGTTGCTTTTTTTTTTTTTAGAATCCTGTACTATAATATTTTATTTCCTTTTCCTTACTTTTATTTTATATTCATGAATACCTGAAGATACAAGAATCTGTGAACAAAATAGTAACAGTATAATAACAATTATTAGAAATTAAAAAAAAAAAAAAAACTGTAAATTAACGGTCCCAGTGCCTACTCAAGAACCAAAAAAACAAAAAAAAAAAAAAAACACAAAATAAATTGAAAATTACAAAAGTTAAAAAAAAAAAAAGTCATCTTAAAATCCTTGAATCCTAGAATGTGCGCTAATTATTTCAAAAATCTTTTTTGATAAGTTATAAAGGGACCCTAAAGGTGACAAAATATGCCTATTCCGTTTTCTATCTCTTTCCTCCATTCATGTTATATAATACGAATACAAAATAAAAGAAAACTTATAATGGTTAATTTTCATTAATTTTTGTAAAAAGGGAACTTTACAAGTTTAAGTCACGTTTAAAAGTCTTAAAAAGTAATTTTTTCTCAGTTTATTGGAACGTAAAAACAATTTAAATCTTTTTATTTTCGTATTTTCGTGTCTTTTGTGCTTTTTTTGTGCTTTTTGTGCTTTTTCTGCTATCTACTACAGGTAATTGTGTCAAAATAAATCCGCTGAATGAAAACGTGATAATATTCTGAATACCTACTCTACTTTTGGTAGTTCATATTTGTGTTTTATATATAAAAGGTACATCCTGAAAAGAACTTTTATTCATTTTGTTAGTAATTGTATTAAATTGGAACGTACAAAGTCCCCAAATAAATATTGAGGCAGGAAGAATTTAAGATATATTTTATTTTGTAAGTTGAAGTGATACTTCCTTTTAGACTATTTCGTGTATGCTCCAAAAATTTTCAATAAAAAACAATTTTTTAATATAATTAATAATTATTACATTCGAGAAAGAATACGGATTGAAAAAATCTGGAATGTAGTTTTTAGTAATAAGGTTAGTCTTTTGGTATCTACTCATATTTTATATTTAGGACTCATATAGTAATAATAAGCATACGTGTAAAATATGAACTGCTTGGGTATATAAAAGTGAAGATTTTCCAGCTTTAGTAAAACAAATTTAAATGACAGAGAGTGGTTTCCTTCCATTAATCTGTGGTGAGTTCATGTAACACTTACTCCAGAGGCCGCAGAGTGTAGATTTGGTTAAAAACTAAATTTAATTTTAAAACAGCTTTCAAGCGAAGAAGACATACTAAAATCTAAGTAATATTATAGTTTTTGAAACATTCTTTGGCCACCACGTCATATTGTAATTAAACAAAAAAATAATTATTAAAAATAAAAACAAATGAAATACAAATATTTAAAAGTTAAATGTTATTGAATATATTTAATATTCAAAATTACCACCTTATAGTTTTACAAAAAACAATAAATGAAATATTAATTTAATTTATTATTCAAAAAGAAAATCAAATCGGAGTTTTCTGACCATTCAACACTATTGAATTCCTCAGTGGGTAATACTAGTGTTACTATACAACCCAGACAACTTCAAATTAATTTTGATCTAACAAATACCTTTATATAAAAAATTACAAAGATCATCTGTGAGTTGTAACAGTATATCACAAATTTACATACAAATCAAAAACAAAATCGGTTTGATTATCTCTTATTATAAACAAACAATAAAAACAATAATAAATAAATTATTTTTATTTTTATGTTTTGAAAAACTGTCAAATACAAATATTTATTGTAAATTATTAGCAGAATATTAACCAAAGTTTTTTAATTTATACTTATAAATCACAGAATATATCAATATTACTCAAAATTTTTACGATTATCAAAATATATTACAATCAATTTGCAAAATACAGAATTTTGCTAGATTATATACAGAAAGTTAAATATTTGAATTTATTTTAAATTTGTTGAACTATGTTGTGCTTCACATTAAGTGTGTACTCGTTCAATTCTGACTTAAAATTATAACACACCCTTATAGTTGTTGGTAGCGCATTACATAGTTTAATATAACTAATTTTGAAGCTTTTCCGATTACTTGCAGTTTTAACTCGTAGTACTTTAATTTTTCATTTGTTTCTTGTATTATAATTATGCACATTCTCTCTTGGTTTTATTATCAGATTTGATTTGACTTAATTATTTAAAATTTAGTATATAAATTTACATTTTTCGTAAAATGTTTGTTTGTTTATATCGAACTCATGCGTTTGATTGCATAGCTTTTTAGTTCTAATACTAGTATATATAATTACTAGTATTGCCTAATACTAGTATTGTATAATATTTTTAGAATTTTGTTTATTATCTGGCCTACTTTAACAGCTGGATGGCACAGTGATTAAGTGCCGATCTTTCATGTAAAAGGCCTGAGTTCGAATCCCAGGGAAAGTGAAATAACTTTTCTGGTATTCGACTCGACTGAGCTACCATTCGGCATTGGATTCAAATTAATGGCTTAATCAATAATTAATAATTATATATCTTTAATAAAAAATGCATAATATAACAATATAAACAAATGCAAAATATAAACAAATAATTTAATTGAATAATATAACTCACAGATATAGACCATATAACTCTAATGCAAAATATTACAATATAAACAAAAAATAGAATTGTATCTATTGAAAATCTAAGGCGTTTCTACATGTTATAAGGCCTTGTACTATCTCATGTTTTAATTGTTTGTGGAATCCATTAAGATCATTTTAAATAACACGACCACCGAAATTATATGACCACCCTGCTCCAAAATGTACCTATGGTATAGACAATCTTTTTAGCCTCACAGTTAGCGCTTAAAAAAAAACAAAATTTGCATTTAAAATATTTTACATAATTGTGTGTTAATTTAATAAGTTATTCCATCTCGTTTCTTCTACGATACATCCTCGGTTACGCGAAGAGATATCCTACGGTTCAACAATTAGCAAGGTAAAAATAAATAAATTATTTGAACTATCAGATTATTGTCAGAATTTTTTAAAATTATATTAATTTAAATTTTAATACCTTTTATACATTTAAAATAATTGTATCTTATAACGTATGTACTTCATATATATATATATATGTATCTATCATAATTTATAATATTTTCACGAATTCTCTCAACTTTAAATTAATAACTTTATATTACATCAAAATCTTTTTCACTGGAAAGCTTTCTTAAAAAATTGTCAAAAGAAAAGTCAAAACGTCACTGTTATAACTGTTAATTTTTTTTGTTTTTTTTTTTGAGTTTATAACAGTAAGTATCTCATCGTAAATAATACAGCTTATAATTAAATAAAATTGAAAAAAAAATAATCATAATATATACCTACGTCATATTACACATAATTCTTTTCATATGTTAAAATATTTAAGGATCTTAAGATATTTATACAAAAATAAAATTTATTTACCAATACAATTTGTAATTGAAAATGAAAATAAAGAAAAAAATCAGAAGAAATGCGAAATCCTTTTCCTTTATTATGATTTAAAAAATATTTTCTTTTTTAATTGCATTAAAAATTAATACCGACATTTTTTTTTTTTGTTTTATTTTTAAATGATAAAAGATATTTTATAATGAAAAAAAAAATGTCTATACAAAAAATATTAAAAGAATGTAATAAAAATATAGATACAAAATACATACATGTATGAGAGGATTTTTTTTTAATAATGATATCAAAATACCTTTCAAAGCTTACAATATTAAAAAAGTAAAGTTTTAACTTTAGTAAAATTGAATTTTAAGTACCAACTCTTATTTAGGTTTTTCTTTTGACATGACACATAATATCAGTGGGGAAGCTTATATATAAATTTTAAGTCAATTTTTTTGCAGACAAATGAACTTCCATGAAAGAGGATTAATCAACAATTACTAAATAAAATACAATTAGTTTTGCAAGTTACATTAAAATTATGATATAGGAAAATCGTATATAGACTTATGAAACTCCCCCATATAACAGAGGATTGATCAATAGCTTATCTGATAAATTGCGTAGCGATAAAAACGCTGCTTTCATGTGGAAAATCTCGGGTTCAAATCCCGGTTAGATCATATCTAATAAAAAAAATATCGTAAAATTGTATAATTATATCGTAATAGTTAATATCGTAAAATAAGATAAGATTTAATATATAAATAACTCTTTTATTAGATAATAGATGGCGCACAAAATTAACAATTTTGAGTATTCATAATCTTATGTATATAATTATAAAGTATATAATTTTTGAAAAATTTTGTTCGTGATCTGTTTTATTCAAAACCTTTTATTCCGAATTGGGATTCTAAATAAAACACTGAGGATGCAATGAGAGGGTCAGACCTTTATTTTAAAGCTTTTTTTTTTCCGTAAAATTTAGTTTAAAAATTTCACGCTACAAACTTTAATTAAAACTTAAAATTTTTATATACAAGATTACTAATAAGACGTATCGTCCCTAATCAATTTCTAATATTCATATATCATATTTTTAAAAATCTGTAAATATAAATTTCAATTTAATTTTTTGATTTTTCATTTGTAAATTTTTTTTAATATTTTTTATTCAAAATTACCCAAAGAAAATGATGACTTATAAATATCTCTTTGTGTATCTTCATTCAAAATTTATCTTTTATCTTTCCAAATTTTATTTTTTAATTTCTTTTTTTTTGTTGTCTCTTTCTAATAATTTATGCATGTGTTTCTTTTAATTTATCTTTGAGATTTTTTTATTTAAAAAAAAAAAAATTACTTTTAACAATAAAGCAAAACATAAAACAAAAAAAACAAAACAAACAAAAAAGAAACAAATTGAAACTGAAACTAAATTTTTTATTTTTCCTTTTTATTGTTACACGTGCTTGTTACCTTTCACCGAAAAAGTCATACAACGCTCCTTCTGCCCCCTTATAACAAAGATCTATGAAACCATAAAAGTAAAAAATTGAAAATCAAGAAAATTGTAAGTCATCTCACAAATCATCTCTATTTCTTCAAAAAAAAAAAAAAAAAAAAACATAAACAAATAAAAAAAAATGATTTGCAGTTATTTACCTCTTAAATTCTGATTTTCTTTCTCCCCTACCTTTTTTTTTTTTTATTTACCTTTCATTTCAATTCAATGTTCTGCTTTTCATTTTTGAATTTTTCAGAAAATTTTTGTTTATCGCATAAGTAGAAAGAGAAAGAAAGAGAAATGAAAAGCTGCTTATGGTCTTTTTGGCTTTTGTTTCACTCATCATTTTAGATTTGGTTTATTTTTATTTTTTTGTTTTTTTGTCCTTTTCTTTTCATTCAAATTTTTCTTTCTCTTTTTTTAGTTTTTGGTTTCTATTTTTTTTTTTGATAATTTAAATAATTTTTTGGCATTGAAAAAATTTATGAATGGTTCCGATTGCGGTGAACTGTTAGAATTGATAAGATATTTTTTTATTCCCTCAATTATTATAGAAAAATTTTAAATGAAGATATTTTTTTGGATTGAAAAATAAAATTTATTTTAATAATAGGATGAAATAATAGAAAGAGACAAATATAGAAATTTTAGACAAAATATAAATTAAAATGAAAACAGGGATCAAATTAGTTTTTAAGAATTTTTTGCAAAATAATTTGTTTTTGAATAAGTATTTAAGAACTTATTGAATGTTGATAAATTAATGGCAGATTTTTAGCAGATTACAAAGTATGTATTAAATTTATTGACACATCCGGTACTAAAATTTACCATTATATAAAACTAAATTTTGGCAAAATTTTTGGCCCCACATATCTTCTAAACGGTTTAAGCTAGGATCTTGAAATTTTGGGAGAAGTTAGATCCTAAAAAAATAGTAGTAGCCAGTTAACAAAATTTTTTTGTCAAGCCCCCTGTTTAGGAGCTATAAGGGCCCGAAAATTGAAATTGTGCTATTTTTAAGCACCTGTAACTTGAATACCTGTCCATTTTTTTTTTTATTAAAATACAAAATTTAAGGGTTCAACATTATATCTTAACATATGTTAAAGGTTTTCCTTAAATTTAAAAGTGGTTCCTTAAATTGAAGAAAGTGTCTCTCAGTTTTACCCATTTTTGCTTAGATAATAAAATTCTAAGTAAAATTCCAAATTTTTGTGTAATTCACAATTTAATTCCTAGAACCTAAAAAATTAGAGGATGAGGGGGGAGGGGGGGAGTTGAAGTTAGATTATTGAGAAATTTGGAAACCTTCCCCATTAAAGGGCTATAACAACTTTTAAATAAAAAATTTAAGTACTGTTAGCAGTAAATTTTATAAGTCAGTAGTAACTATTTCCAAGTAAATATTTCCAAAGTTAAACTCAGTATGTAATACAATATAAATGAAAATGTGCTTTTTTAAAAACCCTAGGTTTTTTTTCATCACTTGTTTCTTTAATAATTGTTACAAACTTTTTTTTCCATTTTATATCTTAAGATATTTTTATTTTTAATGCTTCCGTCTTCTTCAAACAAATGCTTTTATTATTAAATTTCACAAAAAAATTATTAAAATAAAATTTTTATTATTGTCACATTATTTCTCACTAAAATCAAACCAAAAAATATATTTTTTATATTATATTATACTATACTACATATTATATAATACATATATACAAATATATTTATATAAATATTTGATATTAAATCGGAACATAAAAGGACGAGATTTTATTCATTTTTCTCAATTTCTACATTTGTTTTTTGTTGTTACAATTTTTATTTGCCATTTCATTTATTTTAATTTTTTTTTTTTTGTCCTTTTTTTCGTTCATAATTTTCCGATTTTTTTTTGTTTTTTTATAACAGAATATTTTCCAAATTTTCCAAAATCTTTTGTAAATTTGTGAATGACACAAAAACGACAAAAAAAAAACACGATATTTGTGAAAATAAAATGAAATCAAAATGTTTTATACATTATTTTTATCTATAGAATACATTATATCTATCTCTTTCTTTTACTTTCAATTTTTTTTTGATTTTATTTACTTTTTATTATTTATATTTAATATTAAAAATCTACTACAAAACAAAAAGATTTATGATGTCTCGTGAAACATATTTGGATATATAGAAAAAAGTTTCGTAATATTTTTAGGAATATAATAAGTATAAAAAAAAAAAAAATTTCCAAAGACAAGTAAAGATACTTTAAGGAAAGCATAAATTGATACTCATAATTCAAAAACAACAAAATATTACATAAAAACAATGAATTAAAATGAGAAAACAAATATTTGAAAATGTAAGAATTAAAGTTCGATAATAATCGGAAGTTCCTTACATCTATAAGGTATTAGATTGTTTAGTACTTCTTTTTTTCAATGGCGCTACAGTCCATTGTTGAATCTCGGCCTCCTGCTAGATTCTATAACAATAGTTTTTGCTGGGCAGGGAAACCATATGCCAAACCCCCATTTTTGGAAGGCCGCTGGGTTTGAAAAGTGGCTTCAGAATTTGTTATATGATTTTTTTAAGTTCTCATAACTACGTTAAGAGTTGAACTCATTATATAACATTTTTCTACTTCCACAGACTATCATGTATGTGGCCATTCAGGTTGCAGCTATTCTTCCCTCTTACTTTCTCAACCCGGCTTGGGACCGGCTACGACGGAGTTTTATTTAATACTTGTTTCTTTAATTTTAATGTAAAACTTATTCAATTTTGGAGTCCACCCGAAAAGTTTGATTTTTTCCGATTTTTAGATAAGCTAAAAACACTTAAAATAGGTATTAATCGCATATTAAGCCAGCAAAATGACTAAAATCCTTTAGTCTAATTGAATTCTTCTGCTCGAGATCAGCTAAACCTATATGATGTAAGATAAAATAAGAAGCCTTCTGTATCCCTCCCTATTTGAGATCTAAAATTGAGAGTTATAGTCAAAGACTCATGATTATACTTTAATGCTCTAAGTCTACAAAGCAATTAAATAAATTTACAAAAATATAGTGGGACAACATTTATTCGATGCAACCGATTTATTTATACCATACACCCAGAAAAATCGACAATGAATTAAAAATTTATAATTTATTTGATACGAAATAGGAACATGGAAGCTTTTAATAGTTTTCTAACACATAACTGAGTACTGAACCTGCCTTTCCCTAGTAGTAAATTTCAAGTGTATATTCTTAAAATTCTGTTTAGCATTAGAGGGCATTTGACGCTCTTACCCCTTAATTATTGATCTTAAAAAAATCATAGTTGAATGTTCTATCTTTATTGGTGTCAGATATATCATCCCCGTCTTTCTTTGATCATTAGTAACCCTACTGTAATTTAAATTAATTAATTTAGTGAAGACAGCTACCCGGTCATTGGAGTTATCCTCCAAACGGACGGTTGGATCGACGAAGTTAAATCGACGCAGCAAATTACGTCGCAGGAACTTATATATTTGTTCATACTTAACTTATTTGATTTTACCGTACCAAATAAATATACCGTAATACTTCCTTAAAATGTAGGGTAATAGACTTAAAAATTCACATACTCAATAGCATTAACAGTTAGTCCTAGACTGACTTAAACAGAAATTAACGAAGTCATGTAAATAATTTTAATCAATTGAGATAAAACCAATACTAAACATAAAATATCTATAAAATACCTATCAAATTTATAATATCTAATATCTTTTTCAATGAACCGTTAATATCTATTTACAAATTCAAGATTTAAAAAAAAAACCAAAAATCGAAAAAAAATTCAAAAATATCGACAAAGAAACAATACTTTGTTTGTTATGTCACAAAAAAATGTTGAATTTTTTTTTTTTTTTCTATTATTTTTTGCCACTTTAAGAGTTTTTTTGTCTCTTTTTGTTTTAATTTTTTTTATCTTTTTCTTGCACAATATCTTTTGTTTCAGATAATGTTTGTTTGTTTGTTGTTGTTTTTGTTCTTCAGATACTTCTTGAAAATAAGTTTTATTTATCTTTTTTTAAACAGATGTTTCCTCAACCATTTAAAACATCATTTTGAAAAAGTCAAAAGCAAAAATATCACAGATTTTTTTTTCACAGAGAGGAAATTTATTCTAAAGATATTTTTTACACCGTTATATATTTTATATACCATCACTGCTTTTTGAAATTCTATTTATACTTAGCGAGTAAAATGAAATAAGAATTAAGACAGTATGTAAAATCGAAGGTTTTAGTGGCGCACATTTTTAAAATGTTAGTAAAAAGTATTCCAAGAGTATATTTAATAAAAGTACCGTTAAAAGTAGGTTGGTTTGAGTCGATCATGAATATGATTCCAAGCCGCATGTTAATACCGCAATGCACTGTTACATTCAGAACTACTAAGCTTATATTAAAGATATTTGAATTTCATTTTATCAATTACGTAACGTTCAGAAATCGCACCTATTTTGCACCGCGCCTACTGTGTCTGCTTATCCGTTAAGTCCTTTAGAAGAACCGTTATAATATATAAATATATAATGTTTAAGCCTTAATTCCTTACTTTGAAAAGTTTTGACACATGTACAGGAGCATTTATTTAAAATTATTATATTCGGCTTCTTAATTGCATGGATGAAACAGTTCTCAAACAAGTACTGTTAACCTAGTACTAGCACTGAAGAAGTCTGCACATCGTAGACGAAATACTGGTATTTGTAAAAATAAATAATTTTAGTGAAATTAAAAGAATACGACTCTATACTACGAATTTGGTTTTTAGACCAAATCGAGTCAAATCGTATTTAAGGACCGTACATTAACCTTGTTGGGACTATACAAAAAAAAGAATTATCTAATTAACTAGTTCGTTAGTTTAATTAAGATCTCTTTGGACTTGGTGTCACACATTTATCTTACACTTTGTATAAATTTTGTAAAAAAACGGACAAACGAAAACTAGAACACAAATTTTCTTAAAATTATTTTCAAAAAATGTGCTAAAAATAACAGTAAAAAATGTTTGCGTGTTATTGATGTAAATTGAAGAAAATAGAAAAATGGTGTGAATATACTTTTATTTCAATTGAATGGGATGAAAGTAGGAATTAATAAGTCATATCTTTCTTTTTATATACATACATATTATATATTATGTAAATATATATAAATATATAATATTATAATCTTTCCACTTCTTTTTATTGTTTTAAGTATTATTATTTGTTATTCTTATAATTCTTAGTATTGAATTTATTAATTCCAATAAAAATGGAATGGATAAAAATAGTATAATACTGAAATTAATATTCATTACAATATGACAGATATTAATATTTTTTTTTTTTACTCCTATCTCTCTTTCTCTTTTTGTTTGTCAGTTTGTTTTTGTTTTTATTTTATTTACAAAGATTAATTATTAGCAGTTTGTATAAAAAAAAAACAACAACAACAATAACAACAAATAGGTGACAGAGCTAATAGGTGATGATTTTTTACCTTTTTCTCTTCTCCTGTCACTTTAATTTTTTTTTTTCTCTTTCTCTTATTTTGATATTTTGTCATTAAATGTCAACATTCATTTTTCTTTTATAATTTGATGGAAGTATAAAGGTCGATTCACACTACAGTGGCACAGTGCCGACGCAGTGCAGTGCAAACACAGTGTTTTCTATGGACGCTATACAATGAAAATAAATCACGGACGTAAAAATTTATTTACAATAAGAATAATATCCTTTTGTATTGTTCTGTAGCACTACCCGTGGCAAAGCTACAGACCACCAAAGTCGGAAAAAGCCCTATATTCAAATTGTTATAACAAGAACTCTGTAAGGTATATTTTTAATCTGAGAACGCTAGACGACAACGACTTTTATAAGCTTTACAACGACCCGTGTTTTTTAAAAATCTTTGGGGTTAATCCACTAGTTAAAAATCCTTAGTTCACTTGTTTATATACTAAAATCACATTGATTATATGCGAATGATGCCGAACAGTGATGTCGTTGTCGTTGTCCTTGTCATTCAATATGCATATGCTTATTAGAAATGTGTAGAAGAATAAAAAACACTGCACGGCGTCGGCACTGGGTCGGTCTATTGTGAATCAACCTTAATCATTTTATTTTATTAAAATGAAAATTTATTTTAAAATTTAAAGTATACAAAATAAAATTAAATTGAAAATATAAAATATTAAAATAATGTCAAAATATATTTTAGTTTAAAAAAAAAAATAAACTTGAAAAATAAACTCCCTCTAATTAAAATTATAATATATTTATTAATTGAAGGATTTAATAGAATGAAAAATTTATTTAAAATTAATCCCTTAAAAGGTTTTTGTCAAAAAAAAAAAAAAAAACATAAAATTATCATAATTTATTTTGACGGACATAACATTATTTGATCAAATTAATTATTAAAAATTATATTTAAAAAATTGTGGGTGTTTTATTTTGCAATTTTTTTGAAGAATATTTAATTAATTTTAATAATGAATTTATGGAATTTATTTATTGGATATTTAAAAGTTTTGTATTGACCTATGTATAGTTAAATTTGAAAATTAAGTTGAACGTTTAATGATTGATGAAATGGGAATTACAAAAATAAAGTTAACAATATTAATTCATATTTAACAAAGTAATGGTCGATTCACACAAGTCACCCTACTCTAATTGTGAAAAATTTTCAAAAAATTATGAGTACTTATAAAGATCTGGAGCATACACGAGAAAACTGAATGTTAAAATAATAATATAAAAGTGTAACAACTCCGTTAAAGTAACACAAGATATGAACCTAGAATACATTATCTGAATTTTCAGGTTATTCCTTGAAAATATCATACAACTCATGAGGACTATTTAAGATGGTAGAAGTACCTTGGAATTCTTGGGAAAAACTAAAACCTTTACTCATGTCATAAATGTTTTATCTCTGATTTGTTATACCTTACACCTAAAATAGGTATAGACTTTAAGGGCATATTAACTTTGGTACGCGGTATTTGAGATCTTCAAAAGATGTGTCATGTCAATAGTCCCCGGAGGACTTATGATTCCATCAACCAGTTATAAGACCCCCAGGGACTTTTGTTTCGTTAATCAAGTTATAACTCCCCTGGGAACATGCCACTAAAAGGCAGCAAGATATAAGAGAATATATATTTTTCTCAGCGTCATCTCCTTAGTCGATATAGCGATGTTCGTCCATCTTTAAACACGATACTCAAAAAATAATGATTCTATCATGATTAAATTTATACTTGAAAACAGGGGATTGGAAACAGACGATAGGCTCAGATTCTGTAGGCTTCTGACCAAATCTTTAAATATTAATGGTGGGTGCACAGTAATGAAAACCATTCAGAGTTGCTGCATAAGATTATTTTACATAGTAGTCTTGGAAATACCTAATCAATAGTACCAAACCCCCCTTTCAAAACCAAACTTTAGGATCAGACTTTTATTATAAATACGCAATGAGTGCGAAGAAAACGAAAGGGAATTTTGGCTAATTAGATAAGGTGTTATAAATTATCAATTAACGGCTGGGTGGCACAGTGGTTAAGTGCCGACCTTTCATGTGAAAGGCCCCGGTTTCGAGCCCCAGCGAAAGTGAAAAAACTTTTCTGATTTTCGACTCAAATTAATGGCTAATAAAAAATGCATTAATATAACAATATAAACAAATAATTTAATTCAATAATATAACTCACAGATATAGAATACCATAATATAACTCTAATATAAAATATTACAATATAAACAAGAGCAGAAAGGTATCTATTGAAAATCTAAGACGTTTCGACATTTTATAAGGCCTAGTAGTGTCTCATTTGTGGAATTCATTAACAACCAATATCTAAGACAGGCTTATTAGCCTAACAGTTGAACATTTAGCGCTTAAAAAAAAAATGGCTTAATGATGATGGCTTAAACCCCTGATATATAATCTGGAAATTAATATTTTAAATTTCCCATACTACACCTTTGGGACATTAAAAAATTTTTAAATAACATTCCTGGAAAACTTTTTTTGAAATGCAGTTCTATGCTCTACAAGTATTTTGTAAAGTTTTAAAGCAAACCATATTTAAACAAGTGATGAAAAAAAACCAAGGGTTTTTAAAAAAGCACATTTTCAAAATAATATAGTGTTTCATACTAAGTATTTTATCGGAATATAATGTTGAAGCTTCAATATTAACGTTTAATTTAGGAATATATACGTTGGTGACTAAGTTACTGCTTACCTATAATAACAGTAAATTTTTAAGTCCTAGTAGCCCCTCTATGGGGAAGGTTGCCAAATTTCTCAAGGATATAATGCTCACTACTTCCCTTCCCCCAAACTTTTTTAGGTTCTAGGAATTAAATTGTGAATTCCACCAAAATTTGGAATTTTTCTTAGAATTTTACTATTTAGGCAAAAATGGTTAAAACTGAGAGACACTTTCTTCAATTTAAAGAACCCCTTTTAAATTTAAGAAAATCCTTTAACATATGTTAAAACATAATGTTAGACCTTTAAATTTTGTATATTACGGAAAAAATATTTAAACAGGTATTCAAGTTACAGGTGTTTAAAAATAGCAAAATTTTAATTTTCGAGCCCTTATAGCTCCTGAACATGGGGCTTGACAAAAAAATTTTGTTAACCGACTCCTACTAATTTCTGAGGATCTAACTTCTCCCAAAATTTCAAGACTCTAGCTTAAACCGTTTAAAAGATATGTAAGGCCAAAAATTTTGCAAAATTTGAGTTTTGCTTAATGGTAAATTTTAGTACCATATGGCAACCCTATAAACTTAACCTTGTATTTTTGTAAGGCCTATAAAAGCAGCTCTCTCCAACCGTTTTTCGATTGAAAATAAACCTATCAGAACTCTTGTTATATCAATTTAAATATAGGGCTTTTTTTGGAATTTGCAGGGGCTGTAGCTTCGTCACCCTTAAAAATTAAGAAAAACCTTTGACACATGTTGAAATATAATTAAAAAGCTTTGAATTTTGTATATAAATAAAAGAAAATTTGGACAAGTATTCAAGTTACAGGTGTTTAAAATTAGCAAAATTTCAATTTTCGAGCCCTTATAGCTGCAAAACAGGGGACGTGACAAAAAAAATTTGTTAACCGACTTCTACTTATTTCAGAGGATCTAACTACTTCCAAAATTTCAAAACCCTAGCTTGACCCGTTTAGAAGATATGTGGGGCCAAAAACTTTGCAAAAATTGAGTTTTGCATAATGGTAAATTTTAGTACCGTATGGCAACCCTAAACATTGTATTTCAAAAATTTATAAAGTTTATAAAACCAGCTATCTTTTGCTGTTTTCAGATTGAAAATACACCTAATAGAACTCTTATTATAACAATTTGAATATAGGGATTTTCACAACTTTGGGGGGCTGCAGCTCCCTAACAGGTGGGGCTACAGAAAAAAATTCTTCTACGAAATTATTTTTTTTGTAATACCTACTCGTGGTTAAAATTGCTTTTCTATATGTCAAACGATGTAAAAGTTTTTGTAAACATACGGACAGACAGACAGACGGACAGACGGACAGACGGACGGACAGAGTGAAACTATATAGGCACATTTTTACAAAATTTTTTAAAAATGTGCTAAAAAGGGTGTAGACAATTATTAAATCTTTTATACCACCTAAAACATCCCTATTGACTCATAAAAGAAACAATAGAGCCAATTTAATTTTCAATATTAAATTTCAGAAAATATTCAAATAATATAATTTGGAAATAACACCTTCTGCTTTCGTTTTATTTATCAATTGATACTAGGTCTAGACAAACCATTGAAAACACTTTTAAGATTTCTAAAATTTTATGAGAAATAATATCTTCATTTTTCATTATTTTCTTATGCTTTGTGTTTTTTGTAATAATACGAGTATTTGACTTCAGTTCAATTATACAAGAAACAAAAAATCAATTTTCAATAATTGGAAGCCAAAATAAGAAATTAATTTATATTCAACACGTCATGTTATCAAATTTTTCTATTGATCACTTGAACAAAATACAAAAAAACAAAAACACAAAATTAAAAATAAAAACAATTTAAAACAAAAATTTATTAAATATTTATGTAATTGAAAAACAGTACCTTTACTGCAAAGTATTCTTGGAAATGTCCTTCATACCCAAAAACATTGTGCCCATCATACATACATACGAGTATGTATCTTCTTATTTTTCTACTATTCATCAAATCAATGTGTCTGCATTGTATAAAAATATTTACTCATACATAAATCATTTCATCATCGATACATGTGTATGAATACATAAATAATATAATATACAATATTTATTATATTAAATACATTATATGGGTTTATATGTCATGCAATAAAAAAAAACAAACTGTTTTTAAGAACAAAAAACTTTCCCAACAGCTCTAGGATACTCGCATTTTCAAAGTTTTAAAAAACAAGGTTAGGAATGCAATCCCGTTCAAATAAAGCTTCATTACGTGTTATCTTTTTTTTTCATGAAGACGAATACCGTTTTATTAAAAAAACTCTAAGTCAAAGTCACTTGAGCTGCCAGGTCTGGGAGTTGTTACGAAAAGCATTGTGACGTTTAAACAGAAAGTAACTAATCATCTCATAATTTTTAAAGTTATTGTGTAAATATATGAGTGAATGCAAAAAATAGCTAAATTAATTCAGGATTCAATATACATTTCCATATTTTATATATCATCTTTTTTACAACATCACAAACGTAACACCAAATCTATTATACCCTTAGAAAAATCTTCGTACCCGAATAAAAAAGGTAATTTTACTTTCTACAAATATACTTTTCAATCATAGAAAACTTCAATAATGTAAATTGTATTTGGTGCTTTAAGGTATGCGCCGGACCTACATCTAATATGTATGGACATGATCCTTACTATACTATGTATAATATAATATTTAGGACATGATCCTTAGGAATAAAAAATTTAATGAAATAAAAGTTACTATTCTCTTTTTTTTTTATTCATGTAAAATAACTTAAAAACGAGGAAGATTATAGTTGCCCTTGTCAACTTTTATATACCCGTGCTTACCCACTAACCGTTATTTATTTTCCAAATGCTATTATAAATATTACAAAAAAAATATAAGAAAGTAAAATAGTTAAAAAAAAATTTAGCTTATTATCACATAATTTTGGCTTAAAAAAAATTAAATAAAAAAAAAAAATATTAAATTTTTAATTCATTATACCATAATTTTTGCTTAAAAACAAAAAAAAAAACCATAAAAAAAAATAACCATAAAAAAAAATAGCCCACCCCAAAAGTTGGCCCGAGCGATGTCCAACTTTGCCAACTAACTTGCCCTATTACTTTACCTGCCCAGTTTTAATTTTAACCTCGTAGCTTCATTAGATTCACAGTTATCGAATTGACAACTTTGTATGGCAGCTGCCCGAAAATGGGGTCGCAACATTTTGAAACTCCATATTAGTGCTCGATTCATTATATAACTAACAGTGTGTAATTTTCATCCTCGTAGTATACTCAGTTTCCAAGAAATTCATATTGGTGCAAAGAAGTTGTATGGCAGCCCCCCGCAAATGAAGCCGTAAAATTTTGAAACTTCATATAAGTGCTTGATTCATTATAACACTAACCGTGTGTAATTTTCGTCTTTCTAGTATAATTACTTTTGAAGAAATTTATATTGGTTTAAATAAGTTGTGTGACAGCTCCCCGAAACCTTGGTCTGGTCTTAACCAAAAAGAATAGGGAACCTTAAAAATGTCCAAAAAATGTTTTGTGTGAATTTCAAAACTCTAGCTCTAATTTTTCAATTCTCTCTCTTTTAATTAATTTTTAATTCACGAATATATTAAACCTAAGCAAAGTAAGCATCATATAATCATATTGATAAAATGATTCATTCAAAATATTACACATATACATATTATATGAATATACATATATAAATTATTTATGAAGCCATTTACTTAAAAAAAATCTTTGCTTCTTTATACTCGTGCATATATTTTTTGCTTATCTTAAATAAACTACGCATCATTTAAATTATATGAAATTCTAACTCGAAATCGTACAAAAAAAAATACAAAAAAAAAAAAAAATAAACAGAAAAACAAAAACAAACAAAATTCATATAATTTCATGTTACAAGGTGCATAGCTATATTTCAAATTTTTGTATGAAAATATTGGAGTTAAAAAAGTTAGCTGTTCGAGAGCTACCCGAAGTTTTGGTCCGATCTTAACCAAAAAAAATAGGGAACCTAGAAATTGATTGAAAAATATTTTGTGAAAATTTCAAAACTGTAGCTCTTTTAGTTTTTGAGTTATCGTGCTGACACACAGACGGACGGACGGACGGACGGACGGACGGACAGACACACATAGCTAGATCGACTAATTTTTCGATTCTGAGCCGATACGTACCCTTGACACTATATCTAGCTCGTCTAGATCGATGCGTTACAAACGGAGGAGCAAATCTAATATACCCGATGTCATATATATATGCACGGGTATAAAAAGTAAATAAATATTCGTTCTTTGTTACGCAATATTATGTATGATTAGAGTTGCCAAACTGTTCGCATTTAAAGTTTTTTTAATTTCTGGTAAACCATGTATTTCAATAACTGATTCAAAAAAAGAGTAAGTTGAAAATCTAGAGGATTTGTTATATCTTACACTTAAAATAGGTATAAGCTATTAGGATATATTAACTTTGGTACGCGGTGTTTGTAACCATCAAAAGGCAGGGTGGCATGTTAATAGTCCCCACTACTCCTTCCAATTATAAGTCTCCAGGGAGTTTTGTCTCGTTAATCAAGTTATAACTCCCCTGGGAACATGCCACTAAAAGGCAGGAAAGAAGAATATAGAAAAGTATATATATTTTGGCTTAGAGTAACCTCCTCCTTAGTTGATTCAGCGATGTTCGTCCGCCTGTAAATACAATAACTTAAAAAATAATTATTATTCTATCATGATGAAATTTAGACTGCAGTCTACTAATGACCAGTCTACTAATGACAAAAGTAAGGTGGGGATTCTAAATAGGCGATATCGGGTCATATCGGGTCGGAAATTCCGTAGACGACTGTTCGAATCTTTAAATATTTGGCTGTAATTTAAGAATAAGTCGGGCACAATTGAGCTGCTACTACTCAACAGTTTTTAAATTTAAATTGAAATTGGATTGGGTTCATTAAACTGCTGACGACAATCATTACCCGGTTATTGCACAATCTGGTATTCCCAATAGCACCAAATTTTTATGCAACATATTAAACTGGCCTATAACAGAAATAATCACACAAAATTTCCTTGAATAAATAGGAAAAACATAAAAAAAAAATACAATAAAATAAAAGTTAACTTTTCTCCAGCCATTTTTTTTTTTGTTGTTTGTTTTTTTTTTGTTGCCAAAAAATTAAATATTTATGCAAAAAAATAACTTTGAGTAAAACTCACACAACATTATTTATTGTTGCTGTTCGTTTTACTGCTCGTTTATTTTTTAAAATTTTTTGTTTTTTCCTTTCTCATTTTTTTTGCATTGTGTTTGTTTGTGTCCTACTTTTGTTTTTGGTTTCAAGAACTGTGTTGTATTGTTATTCTTTTGTTTTTTTTTTCTTTGCTTTCCATTTCAGTGTCGCAATTTTTTTTGTTTTTTTTTTTTGGAACCAACCAGTTAACTTTCAGACTCATATAATATATATGACCTGATTTAATAGGATCCATGTTACGTGCACGGAAATTAAAGTTTACATTTACAAAAAAAAAATTTCTTTTTTTATTTTTATTGTTTTTTTGTCCTTTAAATACAAGTATCAAAATCAGAAAATAAAAGTAATAGCAAAGACAGTAGAATGAAAAATTAGGATCCCTTTTTGTATTACCCCAAAAAAATTGTGTAGTTTAAATATTATTACATGCTAGGTATCTGCGCTGTTTAATGATAGAAGCTAGTGTAGAAGAATAGAAGTTAGTTGAAAAAAAAAGCAAATTTAGTGAAACTTACATATCCCCTGGTGATTCATAATACTAGGAGTATACGGATACACTGCTTTATGTTGAAGCTAATGTATATATATATAAAAAATAATAAGAATGTAAATAAAAATAAAAAGGGACTTAGAATTTTATGTAATATAATATAATACACATAGGACCAGTATATTTTGTGTTATTTTCTTGATTTTGTTTCTGAATTGGTACCAATTTTAGGATGACGTCCCAAAAAGGCATCATGGTAAAATTTTAAGTAAAACCATTTTAAAATCTGGAAGCTTATTAACATGTAAAATATTTTGTCAAAATAATATTCAAAATATGGTTCCAACTTTGAGTAAAGAAATAGGGTTCATAATTCCTAGAAACATGTTACTGGATATTAAAAGGGGGGGAGTTATAATTTTCATTGGAATTTATCCGAATGTTTATTTTCAATATTTTTTTGGTTCATTTATTGAATAAACAATTTTACAAATGTTTGAAGATCCAATTTGATGATTTATTGAATTGGTAATTATTTTACTAAACTGCTAAATGTCAAATTTTTCAAATTGCGAGTAATTGTTCCAACGATCTATGCTTAATTAATTCACATTCTGTTTTATCATTGAATGAAACTCTGATACAATCCTACCTTGAATTTACCTTAAATTTATTGCTATAAAGGATTTTATGTACAAATTGAAAGTTTCCCAATTTATTTGAAGAATAACTGTCAATAACGTTGAAGTTTGAAACACAGGAACAAAAGTTAGATGAAACAAAATACAGCTATTTATCATGATTAAAAGTCGTATTTAATATGAAACAAAAATATTTTAAAATTACACATTAGGACATATCTGGCTTTTGTACATTAGGACATACTGTTGATATCCACTGTTGTACTGTGCAATGACACTTCAAATCACATTTTTAAAGTCAGAAAAATCAAAAAATAAATAGAAAAACAAAAGTTGTTTTTAAGAATAGGGTTATGGCTGACTTAACCTAAAAAGCTTAATAAGAAGTTCTTCTATCTTCAATTATTTTTAATAATCAAATACAACTAACGTTTTTCCTTCCTTAATTCTAGTGCATTTTTGCAATATTTTGATAATTTTGACAGTAAAATTGACATTTATAACTAGCGATAGAGAAAACATGTCAACTAGTTGACTTTTATTATAAATTTATTTATCAAAGGTTTAATTTCGTTTGAATTAAAAAAGCTGGTCACATTAAGTTTATGATAATTATAGTTTTTTGAGTATAAAATGATATCTAAGTTTTTAATAATATAGCGCAGTTAGTAGTTCTCTTCTTTTTCCAGCATTTACCGTTACTATGATGTTCTCTGATAAAATTAAATTTTATATAATTGAAGTTTGCCTTTTTAAATAACTGGTTTATTTATAATCGTAGTTAAAGCAAAAACAAAACCTAAATAAAAAAACAGTTAACTAATTAAATATTAACATAAAGTAAAAAAAAAAAAACAGTTATACTACAGGATTATTATTACCTTTCACCTAAAGTTAACGTCACATGATTTAATTATTTAAGTTGAAAATGTAATTGTGTAATCTAACAAAAGGGTTATTAGAGTCATTGTTAAGACTAATAAGTTCATTATTCTTAATTTGTTTTATAAAATCTAATTTTTATTTATTCGATGTTCTATTTTTAATTCTAAAATTTATTTTGTAACATCTAAAGGCTGCAAAAATTTGAAACTATGATTTTATGTAACATATTTCCCTGCACATCTTCTTGCGTCGATGATGTGACATCTTGTTGAAATTTTATTGAAGAATTGTACTCCATTTAGAGTAAACTATTAGTATTTAATTCAGATCCCACACCCACCTAATCGACTACTTGGATCATTTGATCCAATTTTGGAGGTTGAGTACTTTCATTAGCACAAAATTTTTAAAATTTATCCAAATCTTTTACTTCCAGTTTCTTTATTTCTAAGGAAAAAAACATACCCTGGAAAACATACCTACAACAAAGCCACGCCATTTGACTCTATTTTTGGCTCTTGATTTGACTTCTGTCCATGTTTTTCTTTTTCTTCGTATTTTTTTCTCTATCGTTGTCCCCCACATGTTATTGGGTCTTCCCACTAAATAACAAATGAAAAATCAAACCAATTATAAAATAGGTCCAATTTTGAAAATACAAAACACAGTAAGAACTTTAGAAAGATTTCGTTTAACTTATCAAAAATTATCTGCTTAAAGGTATTTTCAGAACCTCTAATTATTGTGTACGAAAAAACGTCCCCATAGTTACGGTGCATTCCCAATACAAAACAAAATCCAAAAAACGGAATGCATTGTGGAAATGTTTAAAACTTCTACATACACACATACATCTTGTAATTTTCTTTTTTCTTTGGTACTTTTAATTTATTAATTATTCTTTGTTTGTGCATACCCCAAGGCGCATTACAAAAACAAACAAACTAAATAATTTATAAGGGAATTTACAGTTATTCTTAATATAAATTACATAAAACTCTTTTTAATTTAAATATGTATATTACAGTTTTTTTTTTTTTTTAATTTTTTTTTTTCAGGATCATCAACATAAAATTTTCATATCTTATTACAAAAACAAAATACACTTATAAAAATATGTTTGAATCAAAATGTCCTTTCTTTATCCAACTCAAGTCCAGTTTGTTTTTCTCATCTTTCTTTCCACAATTTTTGGTTTTTGTTTTTTTTTTTTTATTCAATTATAAATGAATGTATGGAGATTTATTATACGAAGGGTAAAAAACAAATGAAAAAAAAAATATTTTATATTAAATTTATAATGTTCATTAAAAATAAACCAATGGCTTTCATTTCTCTTGTTTTTTTTTTCTCAGTGGGTCTTTTTTTTGCTCTGATATATTTTTAATATTGCATATATGAGATAATACTTTTAACAGAATTGGTTGTTAAGTAATGCTAGAATTCTAGAGCTGGTTGATTCAAAAATTGGAGTGCCAGGAGACTATAGGTTATTATAGCCTAAAGGATTTATTCTAGTAGAATTTTTTTTATTCTCAGATTGTTCTACTCAGATGGTTAATTAGAGCTAAAGCTATTATATGTCCCAAAGTAAGGGATGATAGGAATAAGTTAATAAATATCTGGCAGGATCATCTCTAGCGAAAATTATAGTGTTCTACAGTTTTATACCTGGTTAGTTCATGTATAGGGAAAGATCTTAATTTTAAGGTTCAATACGTGGGTTCAATCATACCTAGCAAAAAATCTAGATTCTAGAGTTTTCAAAACCCGATCAGAATATTTAAAAAGAAAAGTCTAAATTATAGGGTTCAATATACCTAGTCAGATTGTATCCAGCAAAAGATCTAAATTCTAGAGTTCAATCTGTGGTCAGACATTGATTCTAGGGTTCAATACTTGGTTACATTGTATCTGGCGAAGGATCTAGATTCTTCGCTTAAATATCTGATAATATCATATCTAACGATAGATCTAGATTATAGGGTTCAATACCTAGTCAAATTATTTCTTATTAAAGATCAGGGTTAAATACTTGAACATATTACATCTGACGAAAGATCTAGATTATAGGGTTCAATACCTGGTCAAACCATAGCTGGCGGAGGATCTAGACTCAAGGCTTAAATACCTAGCCACATCATATCTAACGAAAGATCTAGATTCTAGGATTCAATACCTGGTCACTTCATATCCAGCAAAAGATTTAAAGTCTAGAGTTCAATACCTGGTGAAATTATATCTAATGAAAGATCAAGGGTTCAATACCTGATCATATAATATCTGATGAAAGATCTAGATTATAGGATTTAATACCGGGTATGATCACCGAATAGCTAAAATAATCAATGGTAAATGATAATTAACGAAATTTAAGTTTAGTCTAAAAACTTACTGTAAATCCCAATACTTGAAAACTTTTTAATTTTTATCCAATTATTTGGTATCTATGTAATAAGAAATCATAGATACTTTTTTAAAATTAAAAATGTTAAGCGGGTCAAAATAAACATGAAAATTAAAAAAAAAAATAACAAAAAAAATTTTTTAAATATATAAAGAGAAATTAACATCCACAGTGGTTACAGATTTCATAACCAAAGCTGATGGCATATTCATGCATACAATCATATGTATATATATATATATATATATATATATAAGTGTAATATATATATTATTTGGAAAAAACTTATTAACTGAGGGAAAAAATATTTATTATAAGGAAATTAAAAACTTGTGAATAATTTAATTAAATTTTTTTTTTGTATTTTCAATCTTGTTTTTTTTTCTTTCAACTTTAATTATGTGAAATTTTATATAAATACATGCAAATATGCTTTCTCATATACATATATACAATTTATTATATATGTATGTTTTTAATTTTTAATATAATATATTATGTTGAATCAAGTTTTTTTTTTTGATATTGCTTTTAATTTTTAATTTAATGTTAAATTTACACACATTATAAAATAATATATTTTACTTTGTTTTTTAATGGAATATATATTATTATATTATAAAGTGTACATAAAATTATAAGAATATTTAATTTAAAAAAAAATAAATAATTATATTTCACTTTAGTTATAATTAAATAAATGTGGAAAAAATGAATAAAAATTTTGAATGCCGTGAAGTATGCAATATTTAAATAAATGCATAAAACGATATGAAAATATTCAATTGGTGAATATTAAGTTTTTGGAATTTTTCTCTAAATAATAGGATTATATTAGATCATAGCATTGCAAGGAACAGGTGATGAATTCCGCCGTGTTGTATGCAATATTTAAATAAATGCATAAATCAATATGAAAATATTCAATTGGTGAATATTAAGTTTTTGGAATTTTTGTCGAAATAATAGGATTGTAGTAGATCATAGTATTACAAGGAACAGCTGATGAATTCCGCCGTGAAGTATGCAATACTTAAAGAAGCAATAATAAGAAAATTATATCATATGAATTATATGGTGTTAATCTTTGGATTGAAGGGTTTAAAGTTGATGCTTTTATAATATAAAATATAACAATTTAAAATAATTGGGATTGTAGGATTTAATGCTGATGCTTTAAGTTCCTTCTAGATTATGTTACATTTTGGCAGTTCTAGATGTATTCTATTAAAAATTACTGAACCTACTGTTTAAGTTCGTATTGATTTCATGGAACTTTCTAATTGATTTCATGTATTACTTTCTACAAATTTTTAAAGTGATATTATTATCTTAATAATTATTTGTCATCTAATTCTAGTTTTTAAGTCCTCCACGGTATTTTTTAATAGGTACTTCCTTAAAAATTTACACACATTTACATACATCTTATTTTATAATTTACTTATTAATTATAAAATAATTGATATTTTTAATACAACTTTCTATAAATTTAATTAATTATTAAATCAAATTTATTTTATTTTTTTTTTTCAAATTTCAGGACCTTTGGTATTATTATGGCGACGTGGTTCAAATGTATTAACAGCATCAAATATAATGGTAACACGTGACGAAAGAGTAAGACTCATAAATGGATATAATCTTGAAATATCAGATTTAGAACCTCAAGATGCCGGTGATTATGTATGCCAAATTAGCGATAAAGTTAATCGGGATCAAATTCATACAGTTGAAATTTTAGGTAAAAATTCGATCCTATATGTTACTTTAAATCCATTTTTAAAGTATTAATTTAATAATTTAAAGCCTGTTATAATAAAAAAATTTAATAAGGGTTTAATATTAAAAACTTAAAGTTTTTATTTTTTTTTTAAGGACAAAATCTGACGTTTTAATAAATTTTTATAAATTATATAAATAGCCAGATTTCGTCCTTTAAAAAACTCTTAAATTTAAATCCGGAAGAATGAATTTATATATATACAACATTTATAAATATATATATATATACAACATTTCCTTTTACCTGAACGTCCATTCCAAGCTACATAACAATTTCACATCATTTGCAAAAGATTTCTTTCACAGATTTCGCAAAAAAAATATAAAAAAAAAATAAAGGACATTATTAATTGTTTTGTAATCCTTAAATCCTTATAATTTTTTTTCGCCCGTTATATATATATATAAATATATATATATATATATATATATATAAATTGAAATTAACAAAAACCATTTTTTTTTTCTTTCTTACATTTATTTTCATGTTTTTTCCGTTTCATTCTTTTGTTAATCATTGAATGCTGTAAACTGTGTAATAAAATTAAAAAACAACAACAACAATAACAACAAAATACATAAAACATAATGTGATTTTCAATCTGGCGAACATTAAATTCAATTGTTGTAAAATTATGTTGTAAATACAATGTAAAAATATACAATTTGAAAAAAATTATAATATAAAATAAACAAATACATTAAAAATTGAATGTACAGTCCCTCCAACTGTACGTGCTATACCAACATCTGGTCAGCTGACTGCAAGAAAAGGTGGTTCAATTACATTGGAATGTAAAGCATCTGGTAATCCAGTACCATCGATATCATGGACAAAAAAGGTTAGTACATAAGAAATATAAAAAAAAAATAATAATAATAAAAACAATAATTAAGTGAAAACGAGGAAGACTGTAGTAGATTAGACCGTTGCAACTTTGGGATACCTGTATAATCGTAATTTAGGTATAAAATATCCGTGTAATTACTTTCAGCAAAATTTTAAATGTAAAACTTATTAGACTTTCAATTATGTACAAAAGAAAATATAAATTGAAGGCAGCTCTTCGAATCTCTTCCACTGCACCAAACCAACTATATTTTATTCGGACGTTGGTCTTTAATGTTAACAGCTATTGACAAAATTTCAGACATTCTTAAGTATAGAATGATTCTCATATAACAGTTCACTGCAGTAGATCAACCAATTTGTGCACAAAAACTGAACTTTCCGAAATTCAGGCACCCAGCTTTACTAGGTATAGAATATTTCGTACATTAAAAAAAGTTGTATGACAGCAATTCGAACTAACTCCAATAGACGAACCAAATTTTGTACAAACTTTGGCCATAAGATTAAACTACTTTTGCAAAATTTCAAATTTCACGGAAGATCGGACGGACAGACGGCCAGACAGACAGACGGATGGACATACACATAGTTAGCTCGATTTACTTTTCAATTCTGATCCGACCAATGCCTTTGGGTCTTTATCTACCCATCCCTCCTTCTTAGCATTACAAACGTATTGGCAAATTTATTATACCCTTATGCTCTATAATCATTCGGGTATAAAAAGTAACCAATTCCAATTCTTTTTATCTGGATATTTTTATTATCAAATGATTTTGTTAACATAACATTATTATTAGTTAAAGAGATTGTTGTTGATATTTGAGTAAATTTTTAGTGACATTAAATTGAAATGCAAACAAATTAATGAAATCATTAAAATACAGGAAGTAAAATGTATTTATTTAAATACAAATTTATTGAAACTTTATTGGGCTTTGCCACCAACAAAATACAGGAAATATTTTTGTATAATTGAAAATATATTGTAACTGATTGTATATTTTCCTTTGAATTTTTGAAATAATTTTAGTGAATTTCATATTTTTCAATCTTTTTTATGACTATTAAACATTAGATATATTTACAAAGCTATAATTCATAATATAATTTAATATTTATAAGTTCTTGAAAACTTTTGTCAAGGAAGTCAATGCTTTCCTTTTAAGTCCTCAACAAGATATTCTACCAAATTTAAGAACAGACATCAAACTAGATTCCAAGGACATAGAAGGAACTTTTATAGTATAGATTAACCAGTTAACACATATTGCAATATGTTGCCTTGAGATCTGTAATTATAAAACCAGAATCATTGTAAACCCTTTCCAAAATGTTCTACATTTATTTTGACAGTGTACCCATCGGTAATTAATGTAAAGCAGCTTAACTTATTCAAAATTTTCACTAAGACACCCTATATGTAATGCTATTAATTAAAATTAATAATAAACTTAGATTTTTGTGGAAATAGTAACAGAGATAAATACTTAAATTTATATAGCATTTAAATTTCTTAAAAATTATTTAAAATTATAACAAATTTGATTTGGGCACAACTCTTGTGATTTGTTTTTAGTTTTGCCATGAAGAGCTGATAGAAGACCTCTTAAAGTCCAGTATGGTTGCAGCTACTTTTTATAGCTACTCGTTCGTCTCCACTCTCAAAAATAAAGGTAACTCAAAAAAAAATGGTGCTAGGATTTTGACATTTCGTTTTATGCAACAGCCAACAGCGCTATTAAGAGTCTACTCTACTACACTCTTCCTTATTTTTTTAAATATAGTTATTGAATTACTGTGTAAAAATTTTCATAAACTTTTGTGTGACATTTTAAACACACAGCGAAAATCTCGATTATGTGGAAAGTGGTCATTTAATATATAAAGCTTCCAAAATAATTTTTTTAACCATATTACGGACTCTGCTATTACTTTCATTCCTCCAACTGTATTTGAGATCCGCAAATCTTGCACACCCTGTAAATTAAGTTTAAGTACTTCTATAAGTTACTCAAAAGAATTACCAAAAAACTTATGTTCTGAAGAAAGTAATTAAATTTTTTTTTTAATATAAACTATAAGTACATAAAAGTTCTTGTAGTAATTCTTTGAAACTGTCTCCTCCCAATACTTTTTTAGCCATGTTATCTTATATTATTTAGTTTTTATAATATTTAATAATTTATTTCAATATCTTTAATCACTTTAATCACTTTAGCTTTAATTCAGTGTTATAATTTAACTTTAATACTAATGTCTTGAATCCAATTTTTCTTGTTCATTACGTCATTATTACAAAAACAAAGAAATGTAAAAAGTCGTTAGTGTTTTTATTTTTAAAATTTTTCTTTTATTAATTTTCTTTTGTTTTGAGTTTTTCTAAGGCATTTTCTTTTTCTTTATTTTCTTTTGTTTTCCAATAACAAAAACAGTTTAAAATAAAATAAAAATGAAAAAATAAATAGAAGATAATAAATTGTAGTAAGAAAAACGATATATTTTGTAGTTTTGACTGATTAAAGTATAATTAATGTTTTTTCAATGAAGTTTTTATTAAATAAGAACATAAACAAAAAGGGCTAAAATAAAGTCTCTATTTGAAAAATTGGGATTTTAAATAGAAAATATATTTTCACTCATTAAACAATAATTTACAAAAATAGAAAGGCTTATTGTTTATAAAAATTTTGTACATAAATGATTTTTGATCGGTCTCACGTCTTTGATCTATTCATAACTTTATGAATGAAATTGAGTTAATTGAAAAAAGTTCAAATTTGATTTTTGACTTTTTGATATTAATTGTAGACAATGTAGTTAGTTTAGTTTGCATTTAAAATAGCAAAGAAAATTGTAGAACAATCTTTTACTCGAGAAATCAACATAGAATTATGATTGTCATCTATTTAATGTCATAGTTATTTAGAAACTGACTTTTCAAGTGAAAGTTGTTAAAACCCCGTTCAGATCATAATAATAAAAATATAGTATATTTGCATTATCTTAAAAACTCTTATGTTGGAAAATAGATGGTGTACAATATTTAGCATAATTTAGCTGAAGCCGAGTAATAAGCGACCTAGTCTGAATAGATATGTTGATTATAACATTGACTCCTCGGAAAGAGGATTACCAAATAGTAATTGGAATATTTATCCTTCTTATATGCTAGATGAGCTAAACTTGGACCTAAAAATCTGTTTTAAAGTAGGAAACTATTTTAACACATTCGCCTTCACTTAATTTTCAGAACCTAATTTGTATCAAGTCGACTAAAAATATCACTCAATTTTTTCATACATACAAAACCTGACGGGAATTCCCGTAATTAAGCCGAATCTGTTGTGAAATTCGATGTATTTTCAAATTTTGAGTGTATTTATTTAAAAAAATATCCATTTTGTCAAAAATTATCAAAATTATTAAAATTTGAGTGAATTTAAACTAGAGACTTTAAGGCATAAATAACAAATAGTAATTGAAGTCCAACAGTTTCCCATTGGCTTACAATCTAATCCATTTAAAGGTTAAAGATTTTTCAACTGGCATATGTTCACATTCGTTTATTTTAAATAACGATTCGTCATGTCATAAGGTTCCTAATTATATGCTTACTATATAAATTAAATGTGAATAGGAAACATACCTTCTCAATATTACTAACAATACTCAAGTGTAAATCAACAATTGTAATTACCAACTTTATCACCCAAAATCTTGAATATAAAAATTTTTGTAAAAATTTAAATAACAACCTAAAGAAATTATCGTAACTTAAAATATTTTGAAAATCTTTTCTTTGATTGTAACTTAAAGAAATTTGAAGATACTTAAGTTAAGTGCTAATTTAGTATAGTGCTAAATTCTTAATATCTATTCTAATATAAACATGTAGCGACATATTTTGCATGTCTGTATTTTCCAACATACCACCATACTCGACGCTCAAGCGATATTCCATCCCAACCGTCGAATACTTAGTAAGCTAATAAATATTTAATACACAGTAATATACAGAGGCTCAATCAATATACTAATAACAAATTTATTATTTACATCAATATCAAAGCTTTTCTTAAACTTTACAAACATCTGACCTGCAACAATATTTAAATTACATTGATTTTCAAACGTACGAATTCCAGACAGCTTTTTTTATCCCTTCCATAACACAACAATTTTTACTATAGACAATACAATACTTGAGTAAAAATTCTCTCCAGTTATTTATATTGAAAGGATAAAATTCCCAATTGACACAAATGAATCAATGTCCGTGTATATACGCGTACAAGAAAAACAAAAATTGATGATGACATTTTCATTTTGACATTTTTTTTTTCAGTTTCAATGCGAAAAAAAAATAAATTGATTGACTGGATTTAAATAAATTTTTCGCACTCATTCATTTATTCACTCAGTGACTGACTCACTTAATTTATTAAAAAAGTATTTTTTAAAAAAAAAGACTACCATTGATAATGATGATCATGATGATTGGTGATAGTCCTCTGATAATGATAAAATGATTTATTAAACTTACATTTACATTTGAGAAATACAAAAATAAAAACAACAACAAAAAACAACTCAAAACTGATTAAAAATGAGTTAAGTTAATTTTTTATTTGTTACAAATAAAATAACGCGAAAAAATGAAAAAAACTTTAAGAATTTAATACTATAAACTTGTTAAATGTTCAAAATTAATTCAATAATGAATATTCAACATTTTTAGTTTTGTTTTTTTGTTAATAAATAAAATAAAATTATAAAACAAAAAAAAGTTTGTCATTTTTTTTGTCACTCATTTAATAATTTTTCAATTGACAATCGTTTAATACGTAGCTGTCAAAATGATAATTTTGTTTTTTGTTAAATATCTTTTAATTATTCAATTTATTATGTGATTTAGAATTTAAATTTGATAATTTATTTAGCATTAATTATTGGGTAATGTTTTTTTTTTCTTAATTGTTTACTTCTAAATCTTTAACCTCAAACTGACATTTCAGGGGAAAAAAGCATCCATTCAGTTAAGTCAATTAAGATTTTGATGAGTTAAAAAAAAGCAGTTTACAAAATTGGAAATTCTTACTTCTATGAAATTATATTTATATGATGACGTCACTACAGTATGAGTGAAATTTCATTTAAGTTAAATTAGTTTGGTAGTATAGTTTATTAAGTACAGTTTTTATAAACTTTCAACAAAACAATTTATATTTTTAAGTTTTAATAGTTTTTGAGTTAATAAAACCAAAGTAGAAGCTGTTTCGTCCTTTGTTTAGTCTATAGGACTTCTCAGTAAAATCAAACTGAACATTTAATCAAAACATAAAATTTAATTTCTAAAAATTATATTTATTAAATACCTGATATCTTAAACCTGATGATGCTGTTAATACACTGTACTTACTGAACATTATTTGTGATTTTTGCAAGTGTTCTTTCAACTCACAGAATAAAGCTTTTTGTGAGTTGAAAGAATTTTCGGAAGTTGTTTGGCACTCATTAAAACTAAAATATTCCTATATTTTATGGAATTTCCTAAGTGGTTTTTAGAAAGTCTTAATACGCTTACTGAAGACCTTTGATGAAATAACTCATTGGTTATAAAAGTTGCTATAAGGTTTCATGAGAAAGACCCAGGTTCGAATCCCAATGAAAGTGAAAAAACTTTTTTGGTTTTCGACTTGGCTCAGCTACCATTCGCAATTGGGTTCAAATTAATGGCTTAATCAATAATTAATAATTATATATCTTTAATAAAAAATGCATAATATAACATTATAAACCAATGCTAAATATAAAGACTGATGTAATTTAATAATATAACTCAAATACAAAATTATTACAAAATAAAAACAAAATAGAAATTTATCTATTTAAAATCTAAGACATGTCTCGATGTTAAAGGCCTAGTACTATCTCATGTTTAACAAAAAAAAAAGAAAAATAAAGCCATCGTTTTTACACACCTTTTATTTTTCCTGAAGTTGACGAGATGCCGGGCAATGTAACAAGATGATGAGCTCTAAAGTTGAATGGCCGATTTTTTTCAAAATCTAACAAAATCTTACTAAACGCTTAATATTGATACGAACAAACGACTGTATAACGTCTGCCAAAATGTGCTCACGAACATTTTTTAGGAATTCTACAGGAATAAACTATTGGGAGGTGACATGAAACGCTGAACATTGAAAATTATACTTCAAACGTTTATAGTTCTTATTTAAGTCAAACAGCAAGCCATTTTTCTATGACATTTAATTTTACAGATAATTTGAGTTCTTTCAAATTCGCTAACCTTTGTTTTTCAAATCAAGTACTTAAATTACTAACATTTTCCAATGAAAAGATAACTTGTCCCAGTTAAAATTTATTATAATATTATTTAAACATCATTAAATACTTTTAAATTGGATTATTTTTAAATATAAAAATATTTACAAAGGCTATAAAAATAATTTTTAAATGTTAAGTTAGTTCTAATTCTATGAGATAACAAGCTTAACCCAATTTTCATTACAAATATAAACTTAAAATGAATTTTAAATGAAATGTTTATAATATTATTTAAAATAAAAGTTTTTCTTCTTGATTTAATTTAAATTTTTTTTATATTTCATATTGAATTACTGTCATCCACTAAATTAAATTGATGCTCTCATATAAAAGTTTTCTTCTTCTTGTTTTGTTTTTTTTTTTGTATAAAATCAGAGAAAATCAGGTCAGTCACCCGTTCCATTTAAATTATTATAATTTTACCCTTAGTTTTTCTTTTGCATTGAAATAATTTTAAACAATTTTTTATTTTTTTTTTTAATTTTTGCTTTTCAATAAGTTTTCATTTATCCCATTTTTTTTATAAAAATATTTAACAAAACATAGAGTTTACCACTTCCATTTTCCTTTCCCTAACCACAATTTTTAATTCACTATTTAAAATAAATATCACGAATATTTAAAAAAAAAAAATGTCTACCACAAAAAAAATAATTTTTTTTTTTTCTAAAGGGATAAAAAATTTAAAATATAATAGATCATGAAGAGTATTTAATTTAAATAATGTAGAGAGGAAGGTTTCAGATGGTATTAAAAGCTTCATTCAGAATTAAAGTATTTTTTTTTAAATTACGAAATGTTAATGATCAGATTCGTGGAAGCGCAAATATTATAATTTTAGGCTCAAGATTTCGAAAGATCCTATGACAGAGCGTTATTTTATAGAGCCTTATTATAATAGGAGCCCATTTGTGTTAATTTGTATACTGTATTTATTCATATTATGACATTTTGTATTCCGAAAATCATCATATATATTAATCGACTTATTCGGTCACAAAATTACCTGTCGCGGCTCAATTATTTGTTTTAAAAATTAATTATTATTTCAGTGCTAAAATAGCTCGAATTTTGAGCACAAAACTAAACTATATAAATCCTATAAATCATCAGAATAAACTTTTATAGTATTAATGTAGGTAGTTATTGTTCATATATTTCAATCGGCTTATTCGGTCAGGAAATTGCCGACCGCGGCTCAATTATTTGTTATAAAAATAAAACATTATTTGAGTGCGAAAATCGCTGAAACTTTGACCAAATCGCAAAACTGGTATCCTATAAATCACCCAAATAAACTTATAGTATTAATGTAGTTATTATTCATAATATATTAATCGGCTTATTCATAATATATTATTCGGTCACAAAACTACCAGTCGCAGCTCAATTATTTGTTTTAAAAATAATATCAAATAATAATTTGAGTGTCAAAATCCCTCGAATTTTCAGCGCATCACAAAACTGGTATCCTATAAATCACCCGAATAAACTTTTATAATATTAAATGTATAGTTTTTATTCATTTATAATTTCCACCTCATTAAATAATTTTTTCATTATTAAAAATATTATAAAAGTATTAAAATATTTTTATTTAAATACTCAACCACAGGACTATTTTTAAATATTTACCATTAAACAAAATTATAATTAATTTTTTTTTAAATAAATAAATAAAAAGAGAAAATAAAGTAGTGTTTAAAAAAAGCCTCTTTATAAGCCCATATTTCCAAATTTTTATTATGTGCGTTAAATTGCGTTAATTTTATTTTGACCCAATACTCACGGTTTTTGTAGGATCGCCTTTTAATAAGCTCATATATCCAAAATTTTTTTGTGTGCGTTAAGGTGCGCTAATTTTACTATGCTCCAATACGTACGGTTTTTAGATCGCTTAGACGTTAAAACATAATAAAATAATTAACGAGACGCTAAAAGCACTGCAACCTAACGGCTGTAGAGTGAAAAAACTTTCTATTTGGAGTTTCTTATAATAGCGAAAATGGAGTTCTTTTTTTTTAAATAATTTTGGTAAAATATAAAACAAAGCAACGCTAGCATTTGGTTATAATTATTGTATAAGCGATGCTAGAGATGACCCAAGTATTGTCACACTACGTTCACTGTTTAGTGAACGTTCAAGTATTAGGTTTAGATTGTCATAAGAAAATGCGTGCAAGTTTCTGCAGTTACTGCATGTTGTTAGTGCATCAAGGCTTTACTTTGTTAAGAATTAAATGCGTCAAAATAATATATTAAGGGTTTTTCGTAGTGTGGTGGAAACTTTGAAAAGAAGACTTATTAACTGAGTGGATGCGATTTAAAATCCCATTTAGGTTATGAGCTTCAATCCCTTACCACTTTTAGAAGAACTGTCTTTCGTTGAATAGAAGAACTATCTTTCGATGAATGAATAAAAACATTTTTAATTCACATTAGGTTTGAGTCAATCAATTAAATTCGAATATTTTTTGAATATGAAGGTAATTACCCGACTTCAGATTGATTTGAAAACTTAAAATGTAAAACCATCAATTTAATGCGAATATATCTTTTAAAATTTTAAGGTCCTTACCCGAATTCTTAGTTTGTTACATAAAATTTATATATATGATGAACATTTAAATATTTTAAAACTAACAGACTATTATAGGTGTTATTATAAAAGTTTTTTCAATGTAATAAACATTGGTTATAACCACCCCTTTTGAAAAAATATAATATAATATGAATATTATATAAAAAATTTTTAAATAAATATAAATGTTATATGTAGTTTCATAATCATGTTATTGCCTTAAGGGTTTATTTTTAAACAAGTTTATCTACATAAATAAATATAAAAATATAACATAGATATTGTATATTATAATACAGTCATTATTATAAAAGCACAACATATAATTATGAATTTGGTACAAATAGAAGACATTGTAATATTACCGAACATTAAACACGTTAAGTTTGTGACAGGCGAGCCTACGCTTACTTATACTTCAAATAAATTTTATTAAAAACTCACTTTATTATTAGCTTTTCCTGCTTAAGCAATTACTAGGAGCTTCCTGTAAGTCTTTCTGTGGATCTTCCTAAAAGTCAGTCCTACTGAAAATCGGTATTTGTAATAAACAAACATACATGGTTATTTGTTGATACATTAAGTCTAGTGTTTTAAAATATTGTAACTATCATACGTCATCCAGGTTTGAAAACTTTTATAAGCTAAGAGCATTTAAGTTCAATTGAGCTGATTTTGACTCAAAGCACTTAAATCTACTCTCTGAAAAATATCATTGGAATCCTGTAACTATCGAACTTAGTGATAACTGATAGCACATTATAACGCTCAATATTGAACAGTCCGCAGCTTTCGAAAAGCTTAGGAGGGCTTCAAAATAGTTCAAATTTTTTTTACTTAGCTTTTCTGTCCACTTGGAACTCCATATCATAAGATCTGATAAGTGCGATTTTTAAAGTCTTTTAAAATTCTTATGAATTAATTTCTCTCAATCACATCTTGTTAGTGTCACATATTGGAATTAATATTTACTCAATTTTAATTTTTGTCACTCATTTGGAAATAAAACTGTGAGACTTTTAGAATTTTATTTTAAAACTTGTATAAAAGTTATCGTTTAAACATTTAAAAAAAAAACTTTTTGTTTTTTTTTTATTTAAGACTTTACACCAAATTAGTCTAATTAGGTCAATTATAAATTTCTAAAACGAAAAAAAGGGGGAAACTTTTCTTTCTAATTTTTGTTTCTAATTTTCTGTTGTCATTGTATTTGTAATTACACAGCAATTTAAATGTCATAAGTTACAGTTTATGACAGAACAAAAAGAGGGTGAATATAATTTTTTGTTTTACTTATTTTAATTGTTGTTTTGGTTTTTCTTTTTCTTTTATAATTTTTGTTTTTTTTTTTTGTTTTGACAATACGACGTCTGTCTGGAAACTTAAATTAAAACAAAACAGAAAAAAATTATGAAAAACTGTAAATCATAACGGAATTTAAGTGATAAAATTTTTAAGTAATTTTTTTTTTTATCTTTTTCATTATTAGGACATTTTAAAACAAATTTTTTTGGAAAATTTTTAGATTAAATCGGTTTTTAATTTGTCCATCCGTCTTTCGTCCGTTCTTTATTAAATTAAAATTATTAAATTTAATATAACTATTTTTGATAAATAAATTAAAATTTGTGGTAGTATAATATAAAAGAACTTGTTTTTATCTAGCTTCATCTGATAAAAATCTGAAAAATCCTTGCTCTTAATCCTAAAATGTGTCAAAATAAAACGAAGAAGATTATAGTCGCTTTTGTCAAATTTTAGGTACCCGTGCATACTACTATGATGTATAAAATTAAATAAACCATTAATTAATTCCCCTATGCTATTGTATTAAAAAAAAAATTTAGTAAAATAAAATAAAAAAAAATTGTCGCCCCCTTCCCCATAATTTTTGCTTAAAAAAATCATCAAAAAAAAAAAGAAATTAAAAAAAAAACAAAATTTGTCCACCCTAATACTTTGCCAAGTAACTTGCCCTGTTTTAATTTTAACCTCGTAGCTTCATTAGATTTACTGTTACCCAGTTGACAATTTTGTATGGAAGCTTCCCGAATATGAAGCCTTATCATGCCAACCCCCTGACAAACGAAAGGATGAATAGGCATACATAGCTAGATCGACTTACTTTTCGATGCTGATCCTATACGTATCTTTGACACTTAAGCTCGTCTAGATCAATGCGTTACAAACGAAGGAGAAATTTTAATATACCCATGGCTTTTATAATATGATTACGAATTTATAATATGTATATGACGAGTATAAATAGCATAAATTTTTGCAATTTTACATTTAATTGTACAGTTAGTTTACTTTCTATGATACCCATACAGACCCATTTCTCATTTGAGTCAAGAAACTATAATTTGGCACAATCTATTAGGAAAATTACAAATTCTGATTTAAAAACGTATTTCAAAAAAATTTAGGCGGTAGTCACACAGACAGCGAGCGAAATTTATACGAGTAATTATATATTTAAATTTTTAAACTCTTGTTATTTTTCCGCTACTTATTTTTCCGCCCGATCTGTGAAACCCTTTTTTACAATTGTTCTAACCATATTCTTTTTTTACTATCTACGTGCCACCCGCTTTAGAATATTTCAAAATTAATATTTTTTTCAAATGTACACCACTAAATACCTTTAATTTTGCTTATCTGCTAACTTTCTAATTATCACTTCTCATTTTTATTGTTATATTATATACTTTAAAAAAAAAGGGAAGGGATTAAAAATGGCGGAAATAAAATAAAAAGCCTTTAAACACAAAACTAAACAAAATAAACTGCAAAAAAAACTTAATTAGAAGAAGGTTAAAATTAAGTGAGAATGTATTGTTTGAAAATTTTTGCTTTTGTTTTATTTTTCTTTTTATTTTTTATTTTTTTTTTGAAAGTGTTAATAAAAATAAAAGAAAAACAATGACACATTAGAATTTTCATTTTCATTGTTATTTTATTTTTTAAAGATCGTAATATTTTTTAACTAAGTGGAAAGAATTTCATTAACTTTTTCATTCTTTTTCTCCATTAGTTTGGATTTTTTTTTTTATTCTTTTTGTATTGAAAATGAGAAAATTTGTAAAAAATGGAAAATTATTACTTTAATTTGCTTCGTTTTTTAGGCTACAAATTCGTTTTTATTTTCTTTTGTTTTAAATTCAAACATTTAGTTCAAGGCAAAACGTCAATCATCATCTTAGTTATATTATATTTATTTTTTAACTGTTGACGCCATATTGTTTTTTGTATTTATGTTTAATACAAATATACAAAATTTATAAATGAGTATAAAATGTTAACGTCATGTTTATAATAAAAACACATTATTAAAATGTCTACAAAATATTGATATTTTATATATAAAATATTTATTATATGTACATAATATGTATATTTGTTGGAAATATTCATATTTATAATATTAAAATTTATTTTATATTATGTTTGTATTAAAGAGAAATACATAAAAATTCAAAATAAAAATTATCATATTTTTTTTAGAATGAAAAAGAAGTATTGAAGTTTTTTTTTTTTATTTTGTATAAATTATTAAACTTATTTGATCAATCAAAATGAAAATGATACTCAGTCCAATCTGTTCAATAAACCTACATTAAAAATAAAATCCTACACGTTATATCTGCAGAAGATACTATTAGTTTACAATGAGAAGCTGTTTTTTTAATTTTTTTTACGTTTTTACCCTCTGGAGGAGCATAAGGGCTTCCAACAAGCTTCTGTATCCGAGGGTCTGTTTCCGTTTGGTTAATCGTTTTTTGTTCAGTAAGCTAGATGATGGTCTGCTGTAGCTATTCCGCATGATTTTCAATCTCCGCATTAAAGAAAAGACGACGCCAAATTTCTTCGTAAAATGTCATTTTCCTAGTATTCCCGCAAGGTGTCACTGCAATTTTGCATACCCATTTCTCTTGATGTACAGAATAGATGTTCGTTGGGTTAAGTCACATGTCAAGTCCAGATGCATATGTTTATATAGATAAAGTTAGTTTTTTATTTACTATTAAGCTATAAAAGTTATTCAAAGTATATCTTTAATTTTTCTATTTACATGTTCTAGATATTCTTAAGTCTATAGTTTAATATATGAACATCCGTATTTTCCAAATATCTCCAAGTAAAACTCTTATTAGCTCTTTAAATTTTAAATTCGATATAGCTCTGATACCAATGTTCTATACAATTGTTTCTAATATCTCTCATTTCCTGATATTTTTTTCAACGTATACAATAGATTCAAATTAAAACATTCTGCTTGATTTTTGGCATGACATGTACGTGAAGAATTCCTCCAAAATGCGGTTTCAAAAATTATAGAAAATTTAGAGTCCAAGTTATATAACAAATTTTATAACTAAATGTTCAAACAGGTCCTTGTGAATATTATAATTATAGAATATATATATTTACGTTTTATAGTCATATAAATATATAGTATCAATTAATGTTTAGCTCGTTTGGGTTTTTTTTTTTTTTTTTTTTTTATTCCTTTTCCACTCCTTTAAGGAGTATAGGGCATTCACCAAGTTTACTACTAGGCTTCAGTTTCTTTAATCATAATTATTCAACTAAGCCGTTGATTACTCGGCTGTATACTATAAGGTTATGAAATATGAATGCACAAATGTTAACTTTGTGCGCCATCTATAATCTTACACAAGAGTTATTTATATATTTTTATTAAATCTTATTTTATATTACGATATAATTAAACAATTTTACGATATTTTTTTATTGGATATGATCTGACCGGGGTTTGAACCCGAGACCTTCCACATGAAAGGCGGCGTCTTTACCACTACGCCATTGGTCAGAAAGCTCGTTTGGGTTGGTTCCTCCTAACTTTATGCAATTTTATATTATGTGTTTCTATTTATTATAAGACTATAGTTCTACTCGTATGTAAACTATAGCTTCAATAGCCCGACTCTAATACAAATATTACTTAAGTTACATAGAAGATTAATATTCCTAAGTTGTTGGATGAAAATAATGACAACAGTTTTTATTGGTTTATTTTAAAAACTTGTAATAAAAACTTCGCAGTCATTATAATCATATCATGAATCATACTGTAATTATTTTTAACAAAAACTGAATTGATATTGCTATTCTATTTTTAGAACTACTTTTTGTAAAAATAGAAAAGGAAAGAAAATTAAAAAAAAAATTTACAAAAGTCCGTTATTATAATTATAGGAAACTCAATATGTTTTTTTGGGATGAAAAAATCAAATATAACGTTTACATAGGAAAATATAAAGGAAAATTTCTATAGCAATTGATAGTTATCAAAGGTACTAAACCATAAATGAAAGGACACATTTCCAGGTAATGTAATATCAAAAGCGTGTGTGAAAATGCAAATTAAATTAGCAAAATATATAAAGTTTGGTGTCTCGTTGGTCTAATCATTTTAAACACGGTATATTAACCGAGTTACTGTTAATTAAAATATTGCAGTGATTTTAACAGTTTTTCTAAACAAATCCTTTGTGCTACCATATTTAAAATGTAAATTTAAGTGCCCATATAATTTTTAATATATTTGAAATTAATGAATAAATACATGATATACTAAAAAAGAAAATAAAAAGAATTCAAATGCTGGAATCAGCCTTAATTGAATATAGTAAAACTTTACAAAACGTATTATCAAGGCATAGAAATAAAAACACATTTATTGCATACTTTTGGGTTCTGTAAAAAATCATTATTAAATTTATATAAAATGATTTTTAAATAGAGAATCTCTATAAAAGGAATTGAAATACTAGAGTCAGTATTAATTGAAACTTTACAAAATGTATCATCAGAGATGATACCCAGAAATGTATCCCAGAAATAAAAAAAAATTATTGCATAATTTTAGGCGCTGCAAAAATTCCTTGTTTAATTAGAATACAATTATTTTCAAATAGCAAATCTGTAAAATGATCCCTGTTAATGTAAACTCTGCTCTAGACATTTAAAATATTTTTAATAAATTTAACATAAAATAATCCTATATTATTTTAATATTTATTTAATATTTTAATTCTTTGTGTGGGCGAAGAAAACTTGAAAATTTTTTGAACATAGTAAGAAAAAACAAACGGTTTTATAATATCAAAAAAACGACATAAACACATTATATATATATCTAAAAAGAAAATTATTCTATGTTTTCTATTTTTTTTTTTTTTTTTATTTTGGATCCGTCAATGTCAAATCAGACATGACATGAAAAATCCACAATATGTATTCTTATGGGATATGAAAATGTAAAATATTATTAAGGTTAAAAATCAAAAAAAAAAAAAACATAACCTAGAAAAACTAAAAAAAAACAAGAAAATTACGATATGGAAAATGAGAAAATTTTCATCAAATTTGTAATTCAAATCACATGCGTAATAACAAGAAAAGTTTTTTTCTTAGTTTTTTATTTGTAGTTCTAGACCACCAACCGGATATTGGAGATTTTTATTTTATATTATTTGGAGGAATAATTTATGGATCAATCATTTTTAATATTTTCATAATATATATATATATCTATATATATATACAATATATTATATATATACAATATATAAATTTATTAAAAAGGAAATTGTTGTGGGAAGTCTTTTTTTAACATAAATTTATCTATCAAGGTTTTTCTTTAAGTTTTTTGGTCTTAAAACCTCATTTGATTTGTAGTTAATGTAAACTAAGATTAATATTTAATGAGATATTTATTAAAACATATGTTCAACTACAATTTTTTTTAATTATTTTATAATAAAAACTGAAAATACTTTAACAACACCAACTATACATATGAAAGGACCAATTGTTTTGTTCAAAGTTTTAAGGACATTCACCAGATGAAACATTTGAAATTCGAAAATCTTTAGAAGATTTTTTAAATAAATTAAATTTTAAGAATTTAAATTTTTTGAAAAATATTATAAAACATCCTACACAAACATCAAACACATTTTAAAAATACCTTACGAATGTCTTTTGACAGCGATTCGTTCAACAGTTAAGAAGCACGTGTAAAAATAGAAAGGCCAATGAACATATTGCAAAAAAATACTTTAATTAAAACGTGGACTGGTGGATCCTTTGATGTCTAAAAATAAATTGGAAAATTGAAATATTAATTTATTTCCATTAAAGCTTTCTATTAAATATTAAACCCTCAGAGGTTTATTACTTCATTCTATGAAACCCCAACTGTGGTTAAAGTGTCTATGTTAGTATTTTATATATAAAGGTTTTGATTTCTAGTTCCAGTGAAAGTGAGAAATCTTTTATATAATTTTTGACTCGATTAAGCAATCATTCGTAATTACATTCAGTAGGCCAATTTAATTAAAAAATATAACTCACAGATAAAAAAATTAACTTATTTGTTCAATTATAAAACTACTGTGTTAAACTAACTAATACGCAATGTGCGTTGCTTCTTCGCTCAATGGGGTTTTATTTGAAATTTATATTATTATTGAAGTTATGTAATTAAATTCAAAAATTAAACTTAGTGCAAACGACAATTACACATGATAAAATGTGCCTGAATAGGTTAATGGAACTCGAAATTTTCTGTGACTTTCTTTTGGATCAAAATAGTGTACCTCGTAAAGTTGGGCAGAATTCACTTTCAAAATTTTTTTTAAAATTAATCGTTTAACAAATTATAACTCTGTTAAGTCAAGAAGTCGACTCTTAATAATGGAGTACCAATTCGTACACAAAATTTAAAGTCAATCGGTCAAATCGTTTTTATTTTAGAACAAAAAAGTATAAATACTTCCAGCACAGCCCCAACTTGACAAAATGGTTTGCCCAGAAACACTAAAAAATAATCTTAGCCCAAAAACGCTGACCGCATTCAAGATTTGTCTTAAACAAATTTTTATAATAATCATCTGAGCAGTTTGGGGATACAGTTGAGTTTAGTTTAGCATATAGACGCTAAAATCAAACAAACAAACAACCATTCACTTTTATTATATAGATAGAAATCTAATATCAACTATTATAGCAGCTAATATATCAGCTGGAAATATATATCTAATAAGGTCCTAGGACCTAGACTATTCCCAAATTCAAATAAGAATTAAGTAAAGATCTTCCTTCCAAGTTAAAAGACATCAGGAAACTTTCTTGTTTTAAAGGAAATTTAAGGATATTATATGTTTTTTAATAGTTATTGTCATGCATCCATTGTACAGACACTATAAAAAAAACTGGACATTATTGTACTACCGGATTTCCAGAATTATTTAGTATCTCTTAATAATTTAAAGCAACATTTAGATTCCAATTTTCACTTAAAAAAAACATCGGTACCAAAGGAGTTAATTAAAAACTATAAAATATATTAATTTTTTACTAATAATGTGAACTTTAGTGAATTCAAGGGGCTATTTGGCTATTTCTATAAATAATAAATTCTATAATATAAGGAAAAACTTATTTAAAAATTTAAAAATGAGTTTTTTATTTTTAATATTTAAAACCGGAAAAGTTTTTTTTTTCCTATCCCAACCTCTAAAACTATTTATAAATTTATGTTTTTTTTTTTTAACTTGTTATTTTAAGCCTAATAAAATTAAAAGTTTTTAACTATTTTTTTGTTTTTTTTTTGTTCTGAAGGCAAAATTGGGAAAAATAAAAGTTTTTTTTTTTAAATAAAAGTAGGTTAAACTTTCTTATGTCATTTTTGTCCATTTACAATACAATCAAAACTTAAATCCTATTCAAAATATATTTAAATATATATTTACATACATAATAAAATGCTCTGAGGTATTATTATATATTTATTATATATATATTTTATTTTATAAAGTATAGTAAGGGCTAAAGATCACTAATAACAGAAATATTTAAAATTAAATACAAAAAAAAAAAAGAAACAAGAGAGGAACAAACAGGAAAAGATAAAATACAAGAAAATAAAAAAAAGAAAATGGGGAAAACTCGTCCTGTTTTTATTATAAAAGTTTCTTTTTTTTTTTTGGAATTTCCTTCCTTTAAAACTATTTTATATTAAAAAAAACTGTTTTAAATTTAATACAATTGTAGTCATTTGACTAATGAGACTTCTGATGACTCCAGGGCTCTTTATATGGAGGTTTCAGTATTTATATTATTGTTGGGAGTGCACTTTTGGAACCTGTACGGTACTTAAGTTAGAATTGTAAAAGAAACCACCCTCAAGGAACAATTCAAATGCCCAAATATCATAAAATGCTTTAGAGTTTTATAGTAGTCTTGTAATTTTAAGTAAAATAACTTATAAAATCACTCTAAACCCAAATGTTTTCAAGACTAAATATTTTTAAAGTAGAGTTTTTTAAAACTTCTGAATGCTTCTTAATAATTATATATTTTTGTGATAAAACTCATCTCGAAAATGTGCCGGTCACGTTGGACAAATGAAGGAAAATAGATCACAACTGCTATTACAGCAAACAAGGTGGACAGACAACGTCAAAAACGATGCAAAAGCGTTAGGAGTGAGAAATTGGAAAGCTATAGCTCAAGACAGAAAAGTGTCGAGGAGTGTTGTGAAGAAGGCCTAATCGCATCCGGGGCTGTAGAGCTAAACGATGATTAAAATGTTATAAAACCCAGAGTTTTATTGTATTCTTGTAATATATGATTAGTGAAATCACTTATAAAATCAATATAAAACAATTATAAAACTAGTATTACTACTTTGGATAAATTTTAAAATCGTGAGTAGTCTAGAATGCTATAAAACCTATTTAAAGTCCTAAGAATTTTACATCTTGTTAAAATTTCAATCAAAATCAAAAGGTTTTGAAACCAAACTATTTGGCTTTTGTTGAGACCACTGGTTTTAATATAAAATATTATAATGTTAGAATCTAAGAAAATCGAATTGATCTTTCTATCAATCCTTATTTGAATCTTTATATATTAGTTGTATATTAATGTATTGAAGAGAGTTTACACATATTGTTAAGCTTTTCATTACATATGAATAGATTTTTTTTAACCTTAAATCCTTAAACAACCTCTGTAACGGTCCCGTGTGTTTTTTTAAAAGTAAATCCATGGAATTCCTTTATATTTCTCATCAAATTCTTCTATTATTCAAAATGGTCTTAAACCTTAAAAAAGAAAAAGTTTGTTGTAACTGGGCCTAGTCTTGTGATATGAGACAAATATGATTTTTAAAAACTTCAACGGTTATAGCGTCAAACAAAGGATCATGCACGGTGTTGTGTTGCTCAAAGAATCGTTGTTATATTTTTTTGATTCTATTTTGCCATCGTTACTATTCAGTCATTTTACAAGCGGTTGAGATACCATCCCTGATCCCTCGATAAATAAATGGATAGCTTAAATAATTATATACATGATTTAAATAGAGCTGTTTATATTGGAGCAACGCATTGATTCACGAATAACAGTTTTATAATTTTCTACGCAATGCTCTTATCAACGCTCTTATCACTTATTGCAGCTCCAAATATAAACGAAGCCTTAGAGTTTTCATTTTGCACAAAACTGTGTTAAGACTATTCTGATTTACATTTTTCTTACGTGTGCCTCTACCTCTTTTAAGATGGTCTTCTTTGATTTTAAGAAACGTGTATCATTAATAGGAAATAAGAAAAACCTCCGAATAAAAACGGGAAAATATAAATAGTATGCAAAAATACTAAAAATACATAAAAAAAAAATTAAAATAACATATTCTTATTCTGTTTTTCTTTTTCATTTTGAATTTTCTTAAACAAAATACTGAAGATTGTAATATCTATAGATACAATATAAAACTGCATAATACAAATAAAAAAAAAACTTTTTCTGAAATGAAAATAAAAAAAGGACTCAGGATCACATTATATCCTTGAATATTTTTTTTTTGTAGATTTTTTAACAATAGAAACGATAATACTTCAAAAGTCAACTACAGAAGAAATTCGTTGCCCGTTTTTTTCTTAAGATTTTGCCCCTACTAATAAAAATATTTTAAGAAAAATTCTGAGAAAGTTTGCATTATAAAAATAACTTTTTGTTTTTCTTTAAATGATCAAAAAAAATAACAAAAAAATTCAAAAACTTTTCCCAAAGATATAAATCGATTATCTAGGCGTTCCTTTAGACAAGTTTATTTCGTCTGACAAGATGTCTGAGCGGAAGTTCTAAAAAACATTTTTTATAGCTAAACTGGAAAAATAAAACTTTTTTAAATAATATATGAATGCATGTAATTTAATATATACGTATGTATGTGTATTATGTACTTTGTTCGTATATAAAATGTATACTAAGATTTACTGTAAGAGTTTAAATAGACTGCAAGTTTGTATGAATTCCAATATATGACATTTATTTTATCTTAGGGCTACTTTCTGATTGACATGGTCTCGTCCTTCTTTGGACAAAAAAAATTAATATTGAAAATATTTTGACCTTTTGCCTTGACTGTACGGATTATGAGATAAAAGATAAATGAATTTTCCAATACTTGGGTAATTTTTTCAACTGAAAATTTCCAAAAGAAAAATCCTTTTTCTTAGAAGAAAAATTTATTAAAAATTTCATACAAAAGAAAATTAACAAAATACGTAAATCATATTCAGTTGAAAGTCCTCACTAAGAATTCCAAATATTAAGTGAACCTAAAATGGGGTTATAATTTTGAAAGAATTTAGTTTAAAAGAATGATGAAGATTAGTTAGAATTAATTTTAATGAAACTATAAATGGCTATACAATCCAACTTTCTTAAAAAATGAAAAAGAATAAAAGAAGTCCTTGCTTTGTCCTGTTATAGTTTTTAATTTACTGTAACAACTCGTTCTATGATAATCCATTTTGGTTTCGGATGGAGAACGTGTCAGTATTTCACTTTCATCTTTGCCTGTAGTGCCCTTGAACCGCGTTTTTTAAAATTTCTTCTCTTAGTCAAATGCTAAGAGTCTATTATGTAATCGCAATATGTTCTTAGCATTTGAAAAACGCGGTTGAAACGCACTACAGGCAAAGATGAAAGTGAAATATTGACAAGTACGAGTCATTGTACGAGTTATGCAACTAGAATTGTATACCTGCAATCAATCGCGTTTGAAATAAAACCAATTTTTGGGTAGAGATCTTAATGATTTATTTCGTAATTTAAAACAAAAATTCATTAATTCGATATAATTTGAAAATTGACATAATTTGTTCAAATAAATAGCGTATTCTAGTAAACGACGGATTACAGAGTTGGATCAAAAATCGAGAGATTCAGTATTATACTTATTTTTAAGTATGCACAATTGTTGTAACCGAATTTTAAATGAAATGAACTTAAATGAAGAATACACTCGAGATTCTGATAAACGACGGATTACATAATTGGATAAAAAATTTAGGCGAATCCGTGTTAACTCTTATATATATATATATATAAGTTTTACTATTTATATATATGTACAATTATTATAACCGATATTAATTCAAATTAATTAAATTTTAACGAAAAATTCATGCGGTATTATAGTAAACGACGGATAATATAGTTGGATTGAAAATCGGACGAAACAGTTTTTATTCTTATAGATAATATATTATAACCTATTTATATATATGTACAATTGTTATAACCGATATTCATTCAAATGAATTAAACTTAAACGGAAAAATGTATGCGGTGTTATAGTAAACGACAGTTTATAAAGTTGGATTGAAAATCGGGAGAATCGGTACTTTAGTTATAACTGATATAACTGATATTGATCATTCAAATGAAATAAACTTTTATAAAAAAAAAACTGTCAAGTGATACGTGTCAAACTCAAACTCAAATGCAATTGTCACACTTGTCTTAAAATATTATGTTGTAATACTAAACCGTTCTATTTTTAACAATTCATTTTCACAGGAAATTAGTATAATTATATCTAATTTATCTGCCATTGTTTCCAATTGCATAATTTTTTTTTTATGAAAAACAAATACTAATGGCAACACTCATGTTTTGTAATTATTTAGCATACAAAAATTAAAAATTTTCCATGAAAAATAAAAAACGTTAAAAAAAAAGTAAACAAAACTCCACAGGAAACATGTGAAAAACAACTTTATCCTGTTGAAGCAGCAGAAAAAAAAGATATTATTTTCGGGAAATTCAACTTTATCTATAGATACATTTTTGTTCATACTTTTATTACTCTTTATTATAGTTGTTATTTTTTTGTAAAATATTAAAGTTACTGAAAAAATAGTGAACAACTTCACTGAAATGAAACAAAATTACCGAACAACTTCTATACACATATATATTCCTATAAACACATTAGTTAAGTGTCTATTTAAGTGTTGAAACAAAAATATATATAAATTATAATATTGAAATTTTCTGAATTCTGTTACTTTTCAACATATACAACTTTTTTTTTTAATAATAACAACAACAACAGAGAATAACACATAATTCTCATAAATCAGTACACCCATTGAGAAAAATGAAAACTAACTATCTCTTTCTATCACACTCTGTCGCTTTTTTTTTTTTTTATTTCACTTATTTTTCTGTTCACGGGAAATATGCAAAATAATATTATAATAAGATATAATAGCAAGAACAACTATATTCAAATAATATACAAATAAACACATAAATTATAATACTCTGTAACATAATTTTATTCACTTTCATATTTAGAGTGTAACGAAAGTGTACGATTTGTTTTTTTTTTTGAGTGTAATATTGATACTGTAAAAGAGAGTGAGACGGAAACAAATAAAAAAAAAAAACTGAAATAGGAGAGGAATTGAAAAATAAAATATAGGGAGTATTTCTGTCATGAATATCCTGGATCCAAAATAAAAAAAAACTTAGAACCTATATTTTAATCTATGGTAAATGGTACATGCATAATTTATGTTAAACACGTTTTTCAAGTTTGAAATAACATTACTGACACTATTCGTCTAGTTTTTTTTATTTTTTTTTTTACCAATTTTATTCGTTTTAAAATTTTTGAAAAAAGTATTAGTGAATTATTAGGTAGGTTTGGTTATCTGGCTGTCTTCGTGGATTTTTTATTTTGTAGTAAAATTATTCAAGATACTCTATTTTATTAATTATAAAGCAAAATGATTTTTTATTCCCAATTTTATTGTAATCTTTCTTATATCTCAATTTATTACTTAGTCACTTAATATACATAAGGCAATAAAAGTTCTAATGTCCATTTGTTTTTATTCCATTTCCACCCCATTAAGGAGTAAAGAATTGGAATTCACCAAGTTTATTTAGCCTAGGCTTAGTTTCTTTAATCGTAATATTCAATGAGCCGTTGATTGCTGGACTGTACCTGTTGTATAAGATTATGAATACACAAATATTAACTTTGTGCGCCATCTATTATCCAACACAAGACTTATTTATATATTTATGTATGTAAACTTATATTATACTACGATATTAACTATTACGATATAATTATACTATTTGACGATACTATTTCATTAGATATGATTTGACCGGTTTCAGTCCGAGACCGTCTACATGAAAGGCAACGTCATTACCACTAAGTCATTAGTCATTCATAGATTGCTGAACATAGATTGCTCCCGACTATGGTGAGACATATGTCAATGAATGTATCAGCACCTCTAGTGGGACAATTAGTTTCAGTTAAAATTCATGTTTTATAATCATACCTAATGATATAATGATACCTAAGCGTTTGATTGGAGAAATTATAAGGTTCCAAAGCCTATATGAATTTAGTCATATCCAAACCAATATTAATACAATAAATTTCTAATTACTTGATCAATGGGCTTGCTCATTGAACCACAGTTAGACATAGGACAAACTCAGAAGAAATAATAATTTGTGCTTAATTTGTTTTTGCATTCACCAACGATATCCAAAACTGTTTAGAATTAAGAACATGATCCCGTTCATACAGGTATAAACTAAGTGGGTTTAAATTAATTTGAGTTAATGTTATCAGTGACATGGATCAGGATTTAGTGTCATAGATCAGTATTATTTCTTGCATAAGTATTCAAACCAAAAAAACTTTGTTGTTGAGCACCCTATCTCATAACTTATTACTAACACATTAAAGGTTCGTCAGGATATCAAAATGCAAAAACTATTACCATAGTAACGGTAAATAAAAAAAAAATGTCTACTTTAATTTGTGATTCATTCACTACATTTTTTTATATTCTTATTTTGCCTTTTAAATTATACTGTATCTGTTCTTATTATAATATTTTATATACACATTGTTTCAGTTTAATGGTATTAGTACATAACCATTTAAGTTTTCCAATTTCAAAAATTAAGGAATCAGCTGAGTTAGTTAACACAAAAAGTTTGTAGAAGCACATAATTTTCAAATATTAATTTCAAAGTGTTCAAGAATCACTATAAATTTTTAATCAAGTGTAGATGAAGACAATTTTATTTAGATAAGAAACACAGTTAACAAATGATTAAAATATATAACAGTTCGAACTTCAGTTTTGTGTGTAACCTTTAAAACACAAACTGCCATGGCTATGATTTTCATTAGTCATGCTTTTCATTTTTATAAGTCATGGCTATCAATTTTAACAAGCCATGTCTATAAATTTAATAAGCCATGGGTAAGATTTTTATAATCCATGACTTTTAAATTTTATAAGTCATGGGTATGATATTTATAAGCCATGGCTATAAATTTTTATAAGCCATGGCAATAATTGTAATTAGTAATGCCTATCATTTTTATAAGCCAATGGCTATATAGTTTCCATTAGTAATACCTATAATTTTTATAACCCATGGCTAACAATTTTTAAAGGCACGAGTTACTGAATCAAGCATTCAACAATAAAGTGAAACAGTTTAATAAATACAATTAAATAACTTTTAAAGTCTGGATGTTCTAGAGACTAAGTAATGTTAAAACTTTCAGACTGACAAACATTCATAGTAAAACTAGTATTTTCTTTAAAAATTTTCCAAAAGTGTTTCAAAAATTTATAAAATATTTTTTTTATTTTTGAAACTACATGAATCGCATACTACAACCTCTACTTAACATAAATTAGAGTTCACTTTTACACTTTTCGTTTCATACAAAATAACTATTTTTTGTTTTCTATTTGATTTCTAAATAAAGAGTGGCGCTCCCTTCTCTATGTATTTGGAAAAATTCACTTGAGTTTGTAATATCCAATTTTTGTGTTTTCCTCTATTGTTTCCATATACAACATTGTTTTGATTTTTAATGGAAAACGTAACTTCCCGCTGTTCTAGCAAAATAAATTTAAAAAAAAAAAAAACACAACAAAAAAAAATACCGTAACAATGAGTAAATTTGTGAAATATATGTACAATGCTACAAGATACATTTTAACAGGATGTTTGTGAGAAGCGTGAAAAACTGAAACTTTTCTCATTTTCAATGAATTTTTTCTATGAATTTTTGTTTTTGCAAAAATATAGTTTGAAAATAATTTTATATAATAATATATATTTATATATGTATATGTAAAAAATACTCAAATTCATAAAAAGTTTTGGAAATTCGACAATATACAGTTAGAAAAATAATAAAAAAAAGTCGACAATATACAGTTAGAAAAATAAAGTTTTTTTAAAGTAAAATTATACGAAACGACATATCAAAAACAACATTAGCATTTAATTTAAATATATTTGTATATTATTATAAATAAAAAGAGATAGAAAACATTGTATACTTATATTTTGTTTTTGTTTAAATATTAATAAAGAAATTTAAATTTTAATAAATATGTGTGTGTGTGTGAGTGTAAAATACATTGTAATTTTCAAAATTTAGTTTCAAAGTTTCAAAATACGGTAATGAAAAACTTTATTTACGGTAAATTCTAGATTTTAGAAGAAAAATTGGATTTTTTAATTTTTTTCTGGATTATTTAAATATTTTTAGTTAATTTTATTTTAATACACAAAGTTCCATAGTATCTTAACTACTTACCTACTACTTGAAAAAATTTATTTTTCCAATTACACTCAAAATTATATGAATCATACTCAAAATAATACTCAAATAATTTAGGTATACATGGGACATATTACTAAAATATTTTATAAGGTTTATATATCTATGTTCGACTCTAATAATAATTCCGTTACACTAACAAAATATTAAAAAAAATTGTTAATAGAATAATGCTACAAAGCGAGAAATTATATACCAGTGTTTTTTTAAATTAGTTTGCATATTTTTAGGCATGTTAAAGTAATAAACTGTTTAACTTATTTTAACTTATTATATTAAATTACTGTTGGTAGAGTTTTTGTACAATTTTCAGATAGATATTTTTCACATTTTTGTTTCTCTTATTTTAATTGGAAAAAAGTATTAAATTCCCAGATCATTATTAAGTTGGTATCTCATAATAAAAAACTTTTTGCAAATCAATCTTCAGAAATCTTTAAAGTATAAAATTTTAGAAAGAATATGATGATGACTTTTCTGGAAGAAGCAAGTTTTAGTGAAATATATTATTAAGAAAACTATATTCAAAAGGGTTCGTTATATAAGGGTTCTAACTATATATTCGAAGGATTCGTTCATATATAACTTAAATAAGTATATAAGAACTGATTTCACTCAATTTAGCTTGTTATTACTTGTAGTACATGGAACTTTTTTT